>JAYMFT010157062.1:0-26539 GCA_038088735.1 Panulirus argus | reverse complement strand
TCTCTCTCTCTCTCTCTCTCTCTCTCTCTCTCTCTCTCTCTCTCTCTCTCTCTCTCTCTCTCTCTCTCTTTCTGTTAAGACTAGTGCTAATTTTCTGATAAGGATCACTTTTCTCTCTCTTTCTCTCTGTCTCTCTGTCTCTTGCGAAGGTATAGCCTGAACGGACCAAGGTTTTTGACCCACTGCAAGGTGTGTGTGTGTGTGTGTGTGCATGGAGGGGGGGGGGGGGTTGCACAGTCACCAGCGAAAGTCCAGCCTTAGGAAGGCTAAGGTCCTGCACCTGCTACTGTAAGGGCGGTGGTCGGAGGGGATTTCACAGATCACTCCCTGTTCCTCGAGGACGCAGCGCCATCTCCTTGAAGACAGACCAACAGGGACGCTGGCGGGTCGTGGTATCTGGTGGTGGGTTTGGACGTGGGCTATGGCAGCAAAATTTACGTAAATTCATCACGTCATTCCTTTTGACACGAGGGGTTTGCTGGCTTGTCTCGTTGTCCCGTGGTTTGTTAACGACGTGTTTTACGGCTTGCTTTTTCTGTTTTGAATTCAGTGTTTTATATTTCATTATTTCTTTCGTTTTACGTGTTCTACTTTTTTCATTGTTCGTGTTTTATCGCTTTATACATTTTGTTTCATAAAGCATTCTAATGTCTTTGTCAAAAGTTTCACTTTTACTCGTTTTATTGCATCTTCCATTCTACATATTTTATGAATTATCGCATTTAATTTTTTTATTAATTTCACTTATGTCATTTAAGTTGAACTGGACTTGTTTTATGACTATATAATTTTTTCTTTTCTTTTTTTTTTCCTCTTGTCTCGCTGAGCAGCTGAACATATGGCGTCAGTAATGCTTGACTGTCACACCCAAGGCGCTGCGTCTCACGGGACGAGATGTTGCTTATTGCGTATGTCCTACGTCTCGTAAAAGGGCGGGGAGAATGGGGGGGGGGGGGCGCTTGGAAATCCTCCCCTCTTGTATTATAACTCGTCTTTAAGATACGAACGGTTGGTACTCGCGGACAAATTACTCTCTGTGCTGCACCCTCAGTAACTCGTCCCCCGCCCTACCTTCTGCACTCTCTGCACTCGGTAACTCGTATCCCCTCAACCCCCTACATCTCAGTAACTCGTCCCCCACTCCCCACCCCTGCACCCAGCGGGCTCGTGGTCTTCCCCGTGCACCGAGACAGGTCTCAGCGGGGGGCGGCACCACCTCCCGTGGCCACGAGGGATCGCATGATGATAATGAAATTTTAATGATGGGTCCAGAGGGCGCGCACGCGCGCTGACCCACACGGAGAGACACGAGGCAGCGAGTGGGGGCGTTGAGGAAATAGTTGGAGACAAAGCAATCGGGGTTTGATTATGGTTAGGGAGATGAAAGGCTTAAGAAGTACAGTGTATACAGGACTGTGGAGGATGCCCGATGGATATGATGAACGGTGAATCAACCACTGATAGATATACAGACAAACAGATGGCACCAAGATTGGGTAGATTAGCGAAGGAGGAGGTTGATAGACGTAAATCATTAATCATTTCTAGGCTCGAAGACCGTAATCCAGATGAAGAGGAGAGGTGTACAGCAGGACGGTATGCTGATGAAAAAGACTCGTGAAGGCTATGGACGTGTCAAGCGCAGGTTATGTGATAAAGTAGATAAGGAAAATTGGTGGATGTCGTCAGGAAAAAAAGGGGACGACCAGTAATGGTTGTGTTCGACTTACAGTCATGTAGTCAAGAGGTGCTTTTGCAGCCAAAGAAACAGAAAGAAGAAGAAGAAGGTGATAGGGGAGGAAGAGAGAGAATATGGGCGGATGTCAAATATCGGGAGACAACAAATAAGGCTAAAGAACTAAACGGTTCGGCCAGTATACCAGGCAGAGATCAAATCAGGATATTAAAGTGATGGTAGTTTCAGACTGAGAGTAAGGTATACATGTGCTGATGGACTAATAGCACAGAACTATACTTCAAGGATGGTGTTCGGGAAACTGCACACAGTTTCAGTTTCAGTTTCAATACTTTACTTCTTGAAAAAGGAATCGGGATCCTAGTACTGTCACTAGGTACCACTTTACTCCTTGATATAGGAATCGGGATCCTGGTACTGTCACTAGATACCACTTTACTCCTTGATAAAGGAATCGGGATGCTAGTACTGTCACTAGGTACCCCTGTACAATGTTACCAGAAGCATCTGGCACGTGTCGCGAGCAAATATTAATATAACAAAGGGGCTTACTAAAGCTTAAGGAAGTAAGGATATTCCTTCAACACAATGTCAATATTATTTACATAATGTCTGGCCAGTATGGGGAGGATCATCGTGTCTCCATCAGGGGTCACAGTATTGTTGGAGTTGTGGGGACGTTAGAGTTGTGGGGACAAGGTTTACTGAAGAGATAAGATCTCCCCAGCTCTGTCCACAAGGATTCATAGTAGGAGGGAGGGAAGGACAAGACAAAGGAGGAGGCAGGTTGGCCCTCTTCATAAGAAACATCCTTAGCTTCAGGAAATACAGGAAGATGGCCAGTTCATACGATACAAAATGGGAAGATTAAGTGTAGGAAAGAACTGTGAGTGGTGTTGCTAACACATACTCCCTCAGAGAGTTTTATCAAAATTGGAACACGTATACTGTGACATTACAGGGCCAACGAGTATGGCACATGGAATAGTAAAACACACATTTTCCACAGAAGGTAAAGTACAAGTAATGGCGAATTTTGATTATTAAATGATAGACTGGGGGGAATTTGGATTCTTAAGAGGACACAAAGTCGTGTACACAGAAGTTTATTTTTAGATAATCAAAAGGAAAATTTTATATACGAGTATGACAGTGAAGGTACTAGGATAAGAGAGACTGACACACCATCATCATAGGAACTTATCGTCACACATGTTACCATCGAACACGTAAAGCAAAGGTCATGAAGGAGGTGAGAGCTAGGAGGACTGCATCTACTTACAAGGGGACTTAAACAGACAGAGAAAAGTTGGTCTGGCATCTGGATAATGAAATTCAAACTCGAGTAAATGTAAAGTAATGAGGATGGGACACAGCGAGGGAAGCCCTCGATAACAACTAACGCGAAACAAACACTAGGAATCTGCTAGACAGAACTGAGGGTCGACATCGTCCCTTATCTGGCGCCAGAATCCCTTCGTCGAAGAATAGTAAAAGAGACAAATTGTCCGCCGGGAAATAACAGATTTGCATTGAATTGCTTGGATAAGGAAGCATTCATTAAGCTGTACACATTCTGCGTTAGACCAACGCTAGAATACGCTCCTCAAGCTTGCTCACCGCACCTAAAGAAGCTCAAAGAAGCATGGAAGTTGTTAGAAAAGATGTAAAGAAGTATTGCTATATTATTACAGTTGTTGAGGAATGGAATCAACAAAGTTACGAGACTGTGAATCCGAAGAGTATACCCAAGTTCAAATTTTGTGTGATAAAGTTGGAGACATGGGTCCCCCCGAGTGCAGAACTCCTCGCCCTTACCGTACAAATAGGTAAGTACGCACCCAAATACACACAATAACCATGAGTCAGCACGGACTGACCCAGGGTTGGGCCCACATTAGTTCGAATCTTGGATGCAGAAGTCGGCCCAAGCCAAACCCAGGTGCTCATCCTCCTCTCAAGGCTCGTCGATAAACGGGTACCTGCCTCAGGCTAGGATGTGTGTGTATGTGTATGTATATATACACACTTAGGAGTGAAAACATAGTACGTATACATAGGGTTAAGAGACGGGGCAACACGAGTGTAAAACTCCTTCCCCGTAACACACACACACACACACACACGTGAGTGCTGTCTAAATCACTTGATTGTTTTTCCCAGTTACCCTGACTGAACAGGACCCGCAAGACGTTACATTACAAGGAGACTGATGGCTTTTTTATCACCCATGATGACATAGCGGCAGTAAGTGATCCCACCGCACATGACGACTGGCCTCATCAATTCAAACATTACCTCGCTATTATCTGTGATTCCCACGAATGTAATACCCACATGATTGTTTTTGATTTACAGAAAAGGTATATTTCATTTTGGTTCGTTACCTGTGGCATGAGTGTGAAAGACTGGCGACTGAGAGTGGAGGCTGACCTCTCGGCCAAGGAGGGGGACCTCTTGAGCAAGAATGACGACCTCTCGGCCTAAAAGGGTCAAGGAGGACTGTTCCTGACCCTTGGCCCAGGAGGATGAGCTTAATCCCAGGAGGACGACCTCCTTTACCAAGAGGAACGACCACTGGCTCCGAAGGACAACTACGGCCCTCCCACACGGCCCAAGCGGACCTAGCCTCCGAAGGTTTTTGGTAATTGAGTCGTCACGGATTGAAGAATAATCACGGACACTGGATAGGGCTGTCATGCCATCCCGTGTGGTGATGGCCCGTGCTGGCCCTTGTGTCACGGGCCCTCAGATGAGGGGAAATCCTTGGTGTGACGGGAGTGTTTGATGTGGCGGGACGGATGGAGGGCTCAACCATGGCTGTGCTATGGTCAGCGTCACACAGGAGTGCCTACCATTACCTGTGCCAGTGTCAATAGTCACCAGTGTCGCGAGTCATCCCCACACATGTATGATCTGACGTTGGGTTATGAGGACCATCTCTCAGCTTATCTTTACTTCACAAACTAAACACTGGAATATCCATCCATTCTCGCCAGTCTGCATCAATAACTTACGGATTTACAATACTCACGTTGTAATATGATTTATCTGAAGATCATGTTCATCATTTGTGCTCATATTTAATGTTTACGATCTATCTTCTCATTCATGATGGTTGTAAACATTGTAATTCTTGCATCTGATATTTGGATATTCACTAATTGCTTGATATTCGCATATCACGTGAAGTCTTCTTGTTAGCACGTTCCGTATTTGATTCTTCATATTCGGGTATTAGATTACCAGTTCTATGTATTCTGATATTCAGTATTGGTATTTTGATATTTGGATATTCAGTAACTACTACTTCATATCTGGATCCTCTGTAATGTGTTCCGGATATTCGGTAACAGTGTCTTGCCATTCAGATATTCTGTAGTTTTCCCCCTGGATATTCGGCAATTTCTTTTTGATAAATGAATATACCGTATTTGCCTTTTGGTATTCGGTAATTGCTTGCTAATACTGGGAAATTCTCGGTGAAGCGTGGCTGCGGGGAACGATGAGGAGAGGCGACAAAAAGCAGTTGACCTACGCTGGACGAGTGATGACCCAACCCCAGTTGACCTTGTACGGTGGCTGTGACGTCAACAAGGGCTCAGGGAGATGAGGATGGTGAGGAGGAGGAGGAGGAGGAAGATGGTCGTGAGAGGGAAGGAAGAGGAGGAGGGGGAGGTGCATGAGAAGGACGGATAAGAAGAGACCTGATGGTCCATGACGAGGTTATCTACTGTCATGATCTTAATTGTGGTGGAGACAGGATGGTGAAGTAAGCAGAAGGCGCCTTCCCGCCCACCACCGCTCCCTCCGACTCAACTGCCCGCTGGAAAAAAAAAAACGCTCTGCGGAAACAACACGTATTACAACGTGAGTATTGTAAATCCGTAAGTTATTGATGCAGACTGGCGAGAATGGATTGTTGAGAAGTGTTGGTAGGAAAAAGTTCACCTACCCTAAATATTATGAGCGTCACTGATACGGGGAGAGGGAAGAAGACAGTGTTGGTATAGGAGAGAGATCCTTGTGTTAGGGAAGAAAGAGGGAGGAAGATGCTCGGGGCAGGGGAGGAGGAGGGAGAAAGATGCTCTTGAGTGGGGAAGGGGAGAGGAGGGAAGGGAGACAGGGTAAGCTAGGGAATGTTTGGGGGCTGGAGAGGTGGCCTGAGGAGCGAGTCATATAGTTACATGCTTGAAACGAACACTGTACTGAAGGCTTGACAGTCCAGGATGGGAAGGCAGGAGGGTAAAGCGGCGTTCCAAGACCCGGAAACAAGACGAGAAGAATGGCCAGACATGCAACGCTACGTAAGCTGAACAAAAGGAAAAGAAACGAAGATAATTTTGGCGCAGGTACAGATAAAGATAATGGATAAAGATTTGTAGAGGAAGATGAGAGTGCGAGGGTGGATGAGGAGAGCAGAGATGGACCACGATAAATGAAACAAGTCTTACACGATGATTACTGGGTGGTAACCAACACGATGAGAGGGAGGAGACGCAGGAACGGTGAGGGAAGTACATGAGCGAGGGAGGTACAGGTGCATCGAGGGAAGTACGTGAAAGGGGGAGGAGTAGGTACAGGTACAGTGAAGCAGGTACATGAGCGGGGAAGGGGGAGGTACAGGTACACTGAAGTAAAGGAAGTACAGTCGTAAGACGAGAGGGAGACAGTACCAGAGAAGAAGGGACCGTCAGTGAAGAGAGACGAGAAAATATCAAAGTTACGTGACGATGGCAATGCAAGCTTAGTACGATGGCAGAGGAGCGGGAAGACCACGACTGGAGTGGAGTACAGACGGTCACACTTCTCCAGCCTTCTGGTCTTCATGTGTTCCCTTGTCCTCCTGTTCTTAATGATCCTCTTTGTCTTTAGGCTCCTCCTGGTTCAACATGGTCTTCAGGTTCCTCCTGATTTATAGGTCCTTCTTGGTCTTTAGGGTAACCCCCCAGGTCTTTAGGTTCCTAATGGTCTTTATGTCCCTCGAAGTACCTCGGTGTCTCTCCCTGGTCTTCACAATCTGTGTGGAGGACCTTGTGTAAAGTTGGACTGTGATCCAAACCATCAGGTCCTCCAGAAACCCGAGAAGGTACGGCTCTAGGGCCTCCCTCGAGTGCGGGTGCCCGATTATACCAGTTGGACCAGCAGGCCTGAAGATGACTTTTTTCCAAGCAATTTACAATTTAGAGGCAGTCAGTTAGTGGGGGTTACCTCCCCCCCCCCTCCCCCCCAACAAAAAAAGATAAAGGGTTATGAAGAGGGTCTTAAAGGTAACCTGTAGTGCCTGACTGTTGTATATACTTTCGAACACGGCGGTACGATCCTTGAGCACGAGGGTACGATCCTTGGGTATGATGATCTGGCCTTTGACCTGACCCTTAACGAGTCATGTCGGAGACCTGGTCACCATAACCAAGGATCGTACCGTCGTGTTCAGGGGTCGCACCGTCGTGTTTGGGGATCGCACCATTGTGTTCAAGGGGTCGCACCGTCGTGTTCGAGGACCGTACCATCGTGCTCAGGGACGGTACCGTCGTGCTCAAGGAGTTATGAGTTACATGAGGGAAGTGTACCAATGATTAAATCAATACCATCCCGGAGACTCTGCTCCTACGGGGAATCATATCACGTCACTGCACCAGAAGGATTAACTGCTGTGTGTCCTGAATTATAGAGCGTGCTCCTACTACGCTGTTACACTGTCACTCTCCAAGATTATCGTACAGAGAGCCTCCTGAACTAATGTACTTAACATCTTCAGTTATTGCCTGTTGCACCACCTGAATTATATTGCGTCCACTGACTCTCTTCCCTGCTATCTTCGACATCTCGAGTGCTGTCCCCTCGGCATTATCTTGGATGCAGTCCTGTGATGATGGCGCGTCGTAAATACAACTGTACAACCGCCGCCTGAAACGGAAAATCATAATAAGTTCCGTGGTGTGAGTTACTGCCCGTAACGCAGCGGTGATTATAGGTGACTCTCTCCACTGAATTACTCTCTTTGGCCGGGTAGAGATTACCGTGTGTGTGTGTGTGTGTGTGTCTGTCTGTCTGTCTGTCTGTCCGTCTGTCTGTGTCTGTGTCCCAGGTAGGGCTTTCGTGTGAGTTGGTTGTTAACCCCTTTCTCATTTACTGGACTCACAAAGAGGTAAGACCTACACATGAACTTTGAACATCTGGTTGAACTCACACGGTCTGAACTATGAACTTACCTGGTTAAACTGGTATTCATTTTAATGCCGCGTTTCCCACACTTTTAGTATGGCCAGTGGCAAGGATGGTTCGGAGTGGGGCGAAGGTTATGGGCATAAGTTGGCAATGGTGTGTTTTTATATCATGTTGAGGTTGAGGAGGATATCCAGTTTATCTCCCGACCTGAAATAGATCGTTACAAAAGGCTTTAAATCGTACGTGCGTGTGAATCCAGCATATGTTTGTCTGTGCGTATGTGTGTGTGTGTGTGTGTGTGTTTGTGTGTTTGTATGTGTGTGTGTGTGTGTGTGTGTGGCTAGGCCGTAGGTCCGTCCCCATGGTCTGAGGTGTGTTACTGAGTACGTTAGTCATTAGTTCAAGCGTGTCTTCGCTTCACGCACTCTGAGCGTATTATCAGTCTCCCCCTTATATACTGCTGCCGAGACCTGACGGTGGTGCTGATACGACACTGAGTCTCTCGTGTCGTAATAGACGTAAGGAGGGATACGACACAGCCATTGTCTATCGTTCTTTAGTCCTGCTGGCGCAACAGCAGCGGCATGACCCAAGGTTATTATAAGCGAGGCCACGGAGCGGCCGGCCGGTAGCTGCGGCCTCGACCTCTGACCCCTTCCTTCACGTCACCCCCTGTAAATTGATGCGGGGAAGTGTCGCCAGGGTCGCTTCCTCGACTGGTACAGGGAAGGCTCGCCTCTGTCACCGCCTGGGAGGGTTCCCAGGACTTGCGTGTGCGTGTGTGTTGGACGTGTGTGTGTTTTTCTGTTTCCTGATTCAGAATCCGACTCTCTCTCTCTCTCTCTCACACCTTTCTTCATTCCGTGATTATCCATCTTTCTCCTGGCATCTGAGCCGTAGGTTCTGAATAACACATCGTAGAAAGATCTCTGCTAATTAGTCTCAGCGTTAATTATTGACTAATGAGACGGTGGGACGGCGTTTCATCTGATTGATCACGCGGCGCTAAACCTTGTCTGGGTCCCTAAGAATAGAACATTAATTAACATCTGCTCATAGAGTTGGAAGTATACAATGGGACAACAGCTGTGACTGGTGTGTCCCTGGGACATTATAATAGAAAAAACATCTATGACTGAAGAGTTCTGGGACATTGTGATTGAGAAAACCTGTAGCCGGTGTGCTCCTGGGACTAAAAATGAGGGATCATCCGTGAATAGTGTTCATAGGGAACATCATGCAGAGGAAATTCAATGTTTCGGTGGTTTTGAAATGTTAGTTTATATTGTGGGTGATTTTCAGCCCGTATTTATATACCTCATCCACTCCATGGCAATTGGATGTGGAGACTTTTGTGGAGTTTTGAGTGATATTTGGATAGTTTTTCCTGCAGAAGGGACTGATTTTAGGATAAGAACAACTTGGTGAATCTCCTCTGTAGAACCAAAGTGGTGATAGTATTTCATGAGATAAACCAAGCAGTGAAAACATATTGGTTAAGACTTGACCTGCTAAGTGTTCGCCAGTGATGTCTCGAAAGTTGTTGAGATGCAAGGTAGACCTGTATCGAGGGGAGATGCCTACCGAGGTGGTAGTAGTAGTAGTAGTAGTAGTAGTAAGGGTAACTGATAGCAGTAGGGAGGGCAGAGGGTGGGACTGAGGCGTCAAGTGAGGGGCTCCAGTCATGTCCTGTTGTTTGTTTCACACACATGAACGTTGGCTGTGGCCTGTAGATGTATGGTGAAGGAAAAAAAAAAGAACACTGGTGCATTTATTGACGCGTGTGTAGCATAACCCTGGAAATATTTGACGTCTGTTTAAGGTATTTGTGATATGCCTTTAGGCTGGAGCAGAGGACAGAAAAGTACAGAGGGCGTGTGACTTAGTGTTACTGGCAGGCGTTACACGGCCCTGGGCAAGATAGGGCCATTGGTGGCAATTTATGACCAGTAGTAGACCCCTGTTAAGAGACGGTAGACCCTACCGTTGTGTACATATGGCTGTACTTGTGCGTACAATGTTGGAGGGAAAGCTGGCTAGTTGATATCCCAGTGCTTGTAGGGAGGGGAAGGGGGGAAGGTTTGGCTAGTGTTGCAGTGTTAGAAGTTGGCTCGACTAGTGTCCGAGTGTTGGAGGGGACTAGCTAGTATCTTAGTGTTGGAGGAGATTGCCTAGTGTCCTAGTGTTGGAGGGGACTAGCTAGTATCCTAGTGTTGGAGGGGACTAGCTAGTATCCTAGTGTTGGAGGGGACTGACTAGTGTCTTTTGTGTTAGAGAGGACTTATTCGTGCCGTAAGTGTTGGAGAGGACTAGCCAGTGCCCTAGGTGTTGGCGAGGGCGTAGGCTGGTTAGTGCCACGGAGCCTGACGGGTACGGAGCGAGTCCCAGAACTTGGATAAGCCTCTTCTCAGAAGCTGGACTATGAATGAGGGTTTGTTGAGGGCTGCCTCAGGATGAATGGAGAATGAGTGAGGTCCCGGACAGGAAGGACGCCAGCTCCTCATGAATGAGTGAGAGGAGGGGCGTCTCGAGTGTAGGGGAGGGTGTGAAGGGCCTTTGGGTGTAAGGAAGGGCAGCTCCCTCTCGCAGTTGAAGGGTGGTTGTTACCTAAGGGAAAGGTGAAGTCCCTGGGTGAAGTTTTGTGCCAGAAACTAAGGTATTCATTATTCATGTATAAGTTAAGTACATAATATAGTTAACATAGTTAACTTTTTATTAACATGGTTAAATCTTGGGACACCATGTTGTAAAGTGACGTAAGATAACCACTGTAACACGAGGGTGTCACAAGGACCAGTGTAACAGGAGGCTCATCAAGACTAACTACTGTAACAAGTCGGTGTCACCAGGACCAATGTAGCAAGAGGATGTCATCAGAATCACTGTGACAAGAGAGTATCACCAGGACCACTGTAACAGGTATCACCAGCATTACTGTTACAGAAGGTGTCACCAGTACCACTTAAACAAGAGGGTGTCACCTTCACAGTGTCACCAGGACCAATGTAACAAGAAGGTATCACTAGGATCACTAACACGAAGACCACCAGGACCACTGTAACAAGAGGGTGTCACTAGGGCCATTGTAACAAGAGGGTGTCACCAGTGAGGGCACCATGTCCCATAGTGACGCCCGAGGTGACGTGTGGTGATTACCTCGTTAGGGTAGATTATCCAGGACCTCCTGGCTGCCTGCCGTGCCCCTACACCCTCTACTGTACACCCTCACCCCTGCTCCCTCTACTGCGCACCCTCGCCCGTACACCCTCGCCCCTACACCCTCTACTCTACACCCCCACTACACTCTTTCCTCTACTTCCTCTCCTGCACACCTTAGCCCCTACACCCATTACTCTGTACCCTCAACCCTACACCCTAGCATCCACACCCTCTCTTCTACACCCACTTTTTCTATACCCTGTCCATACCCTTATGCCACTATAACCTCTCCTCTACGCTCTTGTCCCTGTACTCTTGTTTATATACCTTTGGCTTTGGATCCTCTCTACACCTCCCCTCCTCTACACCCCGATACACCCTCTCAACATCCTCACCACTACACCTTTTTACCCCGTCGCCCTTACACCCTTGCATTCACTGTCATTATGCCCTGTCCAGTACACCCTCACCCTAACACCCTGTCACCCATACCCTCACATCTCATACACGCTCGTCTCCCCTACATCCTCACTTTCCCCACACCCTCACTTGTCTCCCCTACGCCCTCGTCTCCTACACCCACGCCTCTACAACAGCCTCACTCCTACACACCCGCTTCCCTCACACCTTTGCTTCCCCCAACATCCTCGCCTCCCATACAGCCAAACCTCTCTCACACCCCCGTCTCCCCAATGCCCCCGCCCATACACCCCTTCCCCTATGCCCTCGTCCCACCACACCCCTCTTCTCCCCTACACCCTTGCCTCCCTGAAAAATTCAGTGGCCTTACACCAACGATTCCCTTACACCATCGTCTTTCCTACACCCTTCCACTTTACACCCTTGTCTCTTCTACACCCTCGTCTCCCCTGCACCCTCGTCTCCCCTATGCCCCCGCCTACCCCAGACCCTGGGTGGCAAGGATGTCCCCAAGGGTCGCGGTGAGGTCTCGGGGGGAAATTATTTTTTGGCAAAAGATATGAAATATTAATATTATGACTACGTAATGAAACCGGGGAATTATGAGGAATAACACGAATACTGACAAAAGTTATTGGAAATAATTATTTTTAGTTTGAATCTCATCCACGGAAAGCGAAAACTCAGAAGAGCTCACTCCAAGAATGAAGTAGCATCATGTAGCATGATGCAGCAGCATTGCAGCATAGAGCAGAATTATGGTAGCATGAAACAGCATTATGTTAGCATGAGGTAGCATTATGGTAACATGAAGTAGCATCGTGGTAACCGAAAAGTCACATAACGATTTTCGTAATTGCTACATATTTTGTTAAAGTTCTGCTTTTCATTTTACCTGATTAAAAAGTTGCCAAGATTTATTCTGCTTTAGATATTTAATTCATTTGAAATGAAACTAATGAACAATATACATCAAAATGATAAGCAATTAATTAAATCTTTATATATCAGCTATTTGGGTCACCTGGCCGGGAGGGTATTGTATTTAGAGTCGCCATCATAATTGTTCAGGAAACACTGCCTGGGTCTACACCCACGCCTCCCCTACACCCATACCTGCCCTACACCCTCGCCGCTCCTACACCCCTCATCCCTACACCCACACCCTTAACACTCTCACTATAACACTCTCTTCTCCTCTACGCCTGAACACCTGACACTCCGCTACCACTGTGTTGTGTCAACCTTCCGCAACCCATCGTCCTTGGTAGGTCCTATACCCCGTTTTTCTTGGCTGACGCTGGCCGGGTTATTATTTCAACCCTTTGAGCGCGACGAGTCGACCCTTGAACTCTGCGGTACGACCCTTGAACACGACGGCCGCCACTCTTGAACACGGTGCGAGCCTTGGGCACGACTATACGACTCTTGAGCAAGACGGTACGGCGATCCATGAGCAAGACCGTGCGACCCTTTAGCACGACGGTACGACTTTTGGGTATGTTGGCTTGACCTCCGACCTGAGCCTTAAAGGTCAGGTAGACGGCGTGTTTAGGAGGATAGCAGATCTAAATCAGGGAAAGTGAAATATGGAAGCTTGAACGTGATACCGTTGTAAATCGTCGGGTTGCAGAGGCTTGTTGTGAGTAGACACATGTTTTTGTTGCTGTCCTCTATTATAGACCAGTTTCTTTATTTCATATTGGCCATAAACCGTCAATATGAAGATCTATTTGAGTTGTAATTTGTTTGCGCTATTGTATATGACAAAGTATCGTCTGCTGGTGTGAGGTTACGGAGACGGTAATCAGGCGAGAAGCCGAGGCCATGGCCAGGGGCAGTGATTGAGGCAGTTGACATTGTGCTTCACCTGACTGGATACGTCACTCAGACTAACTTGTCAAGTGACATGTGACAGCCGCTGGAGACGGGGCTACCTTGACAGTCGCCCACAGTCCTGGTGTATATGGGTCTGTGGTCAGGCCTCCCGTGACGGTAATTTTCCTCCACAATACCGCGGTATTTTGCCAGCCACCCGCCCACCACCACCTCCTCTGTTCCGAGGCAGCCTCGTTTCCCGCTCAAATGTCACTGAATCATGAACTGAACTTTCCATACCTTTTGAAGTTCACAGTGTAGCTACGCGACGACGGAACTTCGTGTTGGTAGGTTTCCATGTTTCGCTGTGAATCGGACGCACGCGTATCGTAGGTGAGCAAATATAATGAAGTAAGTGTGAAGGTTTAGGGCGCGTTCTATGGCAGCTGGTGAGGCGTCCCCCCACCACCCACCTCCCAGAGGTAAACATTGAGGGCTCTTCCCTCTTGAGGTGTCACCTCCCCGGCCTCCGCTGGTGATGCCATGCATCCTAACTGACTGACTGACTGACTGTCAGAGTAGCTGACCGAGTAACTAACTGATAGAATGACAGAGTGACTGACCTTCTTCTCCAGGGTATGTGAGCAGGGATGCTCTTGTGGTGTTGGTCTATAACGTGTGGTGACGGTAGCGAGCTGCTTGTGGTGATGCGATGTGCGGTGTTGGTGCGTATGATGACTGAGATGGTGATGTTTATGGTGACTTGTACGCGATGACGGTGGCGGTGTTTTGTGGTGACGATCGCGTTGGTGCTGGTGGTGATGGTGCTTATGTTGGAGGAAGGCTGCTGGTGAAGTTGGTTTTATTGATGACGATGGTGATAATCTCGTACGTGATAGTGTAAATGGATGGATTAGTCTTGTTGTGTGGTAGTTGTGAGTTAGGTTATATTTTGTTCCAGTTGTAGAGTGAAGACATTGGTGCTACACAGTGTTGTATTCTTGATTCCCAGAAGGCTCTACTCACAGTCCTTGTGCCCATATGAGCATCAGGCCTGTTCTCAGAAAATACAAAGTGTGAGTCCTGTGATGACGGACCGGCCTGGCGAAGGTCAGGTTCTAGGAGTCGAAAAAAATTGTACGTGGGGTAAAGGATTCCATAGTCTACGGGAGGCAAAGAATACTAGGACTCTGTCTCTGTCCTGGAGTTATCTGTGTCATCAGTGTCTGTTGGGACTGAGTGGCCTGTCGGGTGTTGTGTGACGGTCAAGAGGAAGGAGGAGGAGGAGGAGGCAGGGAGGCAAGCAGCCAACTCTCGAGTGCAGACGTTGAGATAACATTGGTAAAAGAGGTGGATAAAGAACGTTGTGGCGACGAGGATGAAAAAAAAAGAAAAGTTCGAGTCGAGTCAGAAGAGGCGATGGTTTGCCATGATTAATTACTTTTGACTGAACTCTGGTCAAGACTGCAGTTGAAGGAGGAACCTCACACATCCGTAGTTAGTTCTTCCTACTTCCTGCTTTAAAGATTTGATTCGTGCCGGTAACCCCAGCAAGGTCATTGCGCGCCCCGTGCTTTAAAGTGAAGACACATGTCCCCAGTGTATTCTAGGAGCAGACTCAGGTATTCCACTGATACGGAGTTCGTAAAAGAATGTTTAATAACTTATCCCTATAAAGTATAGACAGGGGTAAATAAAACAATTTTCTAAGGAAATAAATTTAGGAGATTTTAGAGAAAACGGAAGACGTTGGATTTGAGATATAGGTAGATTAACACATTTTTAACGCTTTGAGTAAGACAGCACGACCTGTGATTATGAAGACACGATCCTTAAGCATGACACTACGACCTGTGGCCATTACGACACGATCCTTGAGCACGATAGTACGACCTGTATTCATGATGGTACGACCTCTGTGCACGACAGTGCATCCCCATGAGGAAGACATGAGGCCCCTGGGAGTGATCGCTGCCCCTTGATCTTCACCTTAAGGGTCAGGTCAGAGGTCACGTCATCGCACCCAAGGGTCGTACCGTCGTCCTCGGCCGTCGTTCCGTCGTGCTTAAGATCCATACCGTCGTGTTCAAGGGGTCAAAGATGTCGGTAGCGTCACTGAAGTCAGCGAGCGTAATTTGGTTGCGATTCACGAAGTCATGATGGAGCCCAACGTGAATGTTGATGTGTTCATGGCGTCTTCCGTCAGCAGGTGCCACCTGTATCTCGCTCGCTGGTGTGGGTGAGGACGGCGTAGCAGCAGGTGTGGGAGGTGGACGGCGTGGGTAGTGTGTGTGGTGTGGGCAGGCGTGGGTGGTAGTGGTGGTGGTGGTGGTGGTGGGTCTGGTATGCATGTAAGTGGTGGTGATGGTAGCGACAGTCGTGGTGGGTGGTGGTAGGGCGAGTGAGTGGTGTGGTAATGGAAGGGACGGTACAGGTGATGGCTATGATGAAGATAGAGAGGTGATGTTGGTAAGAGTGGTGGAGAAATGGGTGGTGCAGTCATAGCATTCCCATTCGAAGGTGAAAGTAAGATATGTGTGTGTGTGTGTGTGTGTGTGTGTGTGTGAAGACTATGAGACACTGTAGAGGTGTACAAGAAATGTTTCAGTGTGCAATGACTATGTGACTCCGGAGAAGTGCAAAAACTGCGTGCGCGTTTGGAGGTGTGCAAAGTCTGAGAGTGTTTGAAGGTTAGCAAGAACTGTGTGAATACTTGGAGGTGTGCAAGTTCTGTGTGAGTACTTGGAGGAGTGGAAGAACCATGTGAGTAATTGGAGGTGTGCAAGAACTGTGAAAGTTTGGAGGTGTGCAATAATAATGTGACTCTTTAGAGGTGTACAAGCGTTGTTTGAGTGTTTGGAGATGTTTACATGATAGCGATGAGACTTACCCTCAAATTGGCAGTGGTAATGGTCCAACCAGTTCATATAATGTCGATAATGGTGGTTGTGGCTGGCTGGCTGGCTGGTGGTGGTGGGGGCAGTGGCAGTAACCCGCTGGAGAGGAGAGTTACGAGAGCTGAAGGTAGTGTACATATGCTGCTGACGGGGCCATCGTGTGAAGATGGCAAGACGAGCTTTACTCAGGCAGGCGATGATGATAGCGTGGAGGTGGTGGTTCACTGGAGGAAAATGGTGGGTTCAGCATGTACATGGGAGTACATGTGGAAACTGTATGTACAATGGAGTACGTGTGTAGACGGCGGCGTAACTATGTACTGGGACTTTGTGTGTGCGGTACTCAGTCAATGTGCAGCAAGGCTCTGTGTGTATTGGCGCTTCGAGTGTGTAATAAGGCTGTGTTTATGTATCAACGTTCTGAGTGCGCACTAGATCATTCTGGCTCTGACAGTGTGTAGTGTTGCTCTCTGTGTGCGGACTAGAGTTCTGCTGGTGTGTACCGAGGCTTTAAGAGAGTCTTTCAGCGCTCTGTGAGTGTGTAACGGTATGGGCTCTATAGGTGTGTCACGGAGATCTTTGCTTCTGTATTAGGGCTCTGTGAGTGTGCGGAGGTGTGCAAACACTGTCGAAGTCTGCTGAGGTGTGCAAGGAGTGTGGGGAAGTGTGTTACCTGTGCAGGAACTGCCCCAGTATGTGGAAGTCTATATGGAATGTCTGAGCACTGGGGGTAAGGGATGTGTCTGTAAGTGTCGGGAGGTGTGTAGAGACATTCCAGGACTCTGTGTATGTTTGTGTGTGTATGTGTGTGTGTACGTGTACTCCAACACACTTCCCCTTGAGTACGTACGACGATGCGACCCCAGGAACCACTTCCGCTGAAGCGGACCGCAAGAAGCAACCAGAAACATGTTAATGTGGAGACTGGCCCCCGGCAGGACAATATTGAGGAGCTTAACCTCCTTCAGCACACCAGTAAGGACCCCCTAGCCTCCGTCAGTTTAATGATAAGCCTAACTTCCGTCAGTACAATAATGAGAAGCCTGGCCTCCGTCAGGACAATGGTAAGGAGACTCAAGACAGTAATGCTTGTGAGCAGGTATACAAGGGGTGTATGGGTGTATGGAGGTGTTGAAAGTCTGTGCGAGTGTGTATAGGTGTAGTAGCTTAGCAGTGCCGTCCGTACTGAGACCAAAACGTAAGTGTTACGCAGAGGTCTTAGGCTTTCAGTAAGAACTGAAAGAGACGGTTGGTTGAAGCCGAACATGAGTGAGGTACTCCTTCAGGTGTGACTCGTAGACTAGATCTGGGAGGCTTCATAGTGAACCTCGAGTCACACCCCGTGCTCAGGGTTGTGTTTAACCTTCAGGTGACATTCCTGATGGTCCTTCTTTGTGTGTTCACTGCCCTTGGGCTCATCAGGAGCTGGTGGTCCTTCCGGACAAACTCCAGACTGTGCGTATGATGTAGAGGTCGAGAGGGTAACAGACGTCTGATCCCAGCATTGCCTCTTCTGCGGACGGGAACCCTACACGTTTGGCTTTCGTATTTGTAATCCTTTAGCTGTTCCCTTTCTGAGTAAATGAATTATTCTTACAGTGAAAGTAACAGTTTGGTACTGCTTCCATAGCCCGTAAATCTGCAATGTCCTTGTGATAATCAAAACAGTGAAAAGAAAGTGAGATTCGCTGGCGAATGAGGAGAGGCATTGCAAATATCTTCAAGAGTTCCATTTTTAGACATAAATTACGTGTTAGTACCGTAGAGGATGTGGCTGGAGGATGTGTGTGTGTGCTGGGAGCGACAGTCGACGCTGGTAATGGTGGTTGACTGCTGAACCTCAAATGACGGGGTCTGGCGAGTCCCGGGGCGGGGGTCCCTTCCTCCCGGGGACGCGTCAGGGACCTCGCAGTCCCGACACAGCTGGGAAGCCCCACCTCGTGTCCACTGCAACCCCCAGGAAGCACCACACACACACGAGGGAATGATAGCAGTCACTACAGTGGAATTGGATTTGGCTTCAGGGGATTATGGTAGACGATACGAGTTAGAATTCGTAGTCATTGGAATCACGAGGCTGGGTTAGGTCACAGGGCAGCATAGGAGAACAAAGGGAAGGTTTAGTTTCAGTGCGTTAGGCCTGGCCAAAGAGCAGCAAGATTGTCGGTGGCTCGACCGAGTTGTGCTGTGCTGCGGGGCTTGACGGGTGTAGAGGCGGATGAGGAAGGCAGCGCAAGACAAAGGAATGACCCATGTCCTGCCCGACAGCTTCTCTCTTGCAGGGAAGCGTCAAGACTTCCTCAGAACTGGACGCTCATGTTGTCCCTTTACGCTTATTCAAGCTGACCTCTTGACTCCCTCTTGAAATCCGAGTGTCTGCTTATCTTTAAACCAGAAAGAAAATGATGAAGAAGAATAACCACATTACATTTCGCGGGTGAAATCAATTACGTCACGGATCCGTCTGCGTTGGGAGCAACAGAGACCTGGTTTCAGCTCTGAGCCACTTTTCCATCACAGGTCATCTACTCAGCTGTTTCCTGCGTATCACGTAGATATTCATGATGAGGATGTGAGCGCGTTGGTTGCAGGTTAGTGAATGGGTGTCGTAGGACTTCAGGGGGGGGGACACCCAGCGGACAGCCTCCGGTAGAGCGACGAGCCTCACCTGAGAAGACGGTCGCTCCGATTTGAAATCATCGTTGATCATTCACATAAGAAGGAGAATGTGAGCATAAGCTGCCCAGCCTGGACGACCATCAGGTCCCTGTTGAATCGACTCCACCAAAACCTGTTTAGAGCGGAGCTTAAGCGTCCCTCGCTCTGTATATAGAGGGAGGTGAATGGAGGCAGAGTTTTGGAGTTATATTCTTGGTCCAACTGGGAGCGGCCCCAGGGACCACAGCGAGTGACGCCACAAATCCCCTCGCCGTCACATTCACCAGTTTAAATCCGCGTTATCGGCCGTTGTGGCGGATTTATATGCCCTCGTTACCCACAGAATCAACATCATATAGAAACGTATGTGATCAGCGGAGACAAGCGCAGATCCCGACCCCAGCCCGCCCCACGGAGCCTGCACCTCCCCCAAGGCTCCTACTGCTGTCAAACACACACACACACACACACACGCTCACAAACACTTTTATTAACCTGTGTGTGTGTGTGTGTGTGTATGCTTTATGCATGCGGAATTAAGCACAAAGAATTAATAGAGAAGGTCTAGAGAAGGGCAACAAATATGGTACTAAAATTAAGAGAGCTGAGCTACGGGGAAAGGCTACGGTCTTTAAATTTGTCCACTGTGGAAGAGATAGGATTAAGGGGTAACCTGGTCACACCTTGCTAAGATTTTAAATCAGCTTGGTGATGCAGACTGTGAACGCTTCTTCGAAAGATACTGGGACAGAACAACCAGAGGCCGTATCAAGAGACTGAAGACGAAACTTGCCAGAGAGGACGTAGAGATGTACTTTTATTATATAGTTATGTGAGTGATTGAATAAACTGTATGAAAATATAATAATTTGAACAGCATCAGAAGTTTAATGACTTGTATGCTATTAGAGATGGGGCCCCAGGAGTATGGCAACTTCCTCCCTGGACGGTACAGTTAAGTATTTACACATAAAAGCCCGCCACATCCCGGATAGAGAGATACTGATTGATTTGTTCCGGGAACCCCGGCAAATTTATTGTGCACCCCATACTCATCCTGTGAGCGGTAGCGCAAAAGGATTACAGGGGTCACAAAGGGTCTTTCGTCCGAGTGCCTTCTGCTGTACTTTCCTTTCTCCATCTGTGATGGTGGAAGGGCAGTAGAGCCATCTGTTCTACTATCCACTACAGTCTTCCAGCAGATAAAATCGTCATAGTCTGCTAATCCTTCTGTCATCTGGCTTTCCTATGTACTCCACTAGCATATAGCCTTCCTAGAACATCAGGCCTTGTGTCATCTGGCTTTCCCACGTACTGCGCGTGGCACCGGAGCCCAGCCCGGGTGTTGCCAAGGAGTGTGTAGCGCGTCGCGGTGTGTCTCCACCTCGTGCGGCAGCCGCAGATGAAAAGGTATTTTGCAGTTCATTAGTGTGGCAGGCGCTGGGATCTTACTCCTCACAGCTGGTCTTTGATCACGGTGGTTGATCCCTCACACCGGGCCCTCCTGGGACCATACCCACCCCGCCCGCGCCTCCCTAACGAGCCTCGGCTTCACTCTGTCAAAACACGCCCACCGCCTCACCCAACCCGAACACGCCCCCAGTCTGGGGCGGATGTGCGGGGAGTCATCGCTCCTGGCTGTAGTGGAGCATGGTCTTCCTCCCCCCTCGTGTGAAGATCCCCCCGTGAGATGCATCGGTCGGACTGCTCACTTCATGTCTTCTGACTTTAACCCCTATAGCACGTGAGGCCATCACCTGTAACCCCTTTACCACTGCCATCACCTCCATTGCCCCCTTCGCCCTCGTCATCTCTCTCTCTCTCTCCCCGTTATCGCCGTCATCGTCACGGCAATAAACATCGCCATTGCCACCTTCATCATCGTCACGGTTCTTATCGCGCCATCATCACAGAGTCGGGCTCTGCTTGGGGTCTGATTGCTCCCTATGACCATCATTATCACACCTCTCATTTGCCATCCCATCGTCTTTCTCTTACCATTCCATTATCTCTGTCGTTCCATCCCATTATCTTTCTCTTTACCATCACATCCTGTTTACTTACCATCTCATTACATTTCTTACTGCTGCTGTGACCATCACTGCTGCCATCCAATCATATTTCTCACTGCTTCCATCCTATCATCTCCATCGCAGCCGCAGTTTCCATCCTGCACACCGCCACTCCATTGTAGAGAAGTTCCTCTGCAGTCTCTTCACATGAAGTACCCGCTGTTAGTACTATCAGTGTACGTGACTCCACACGTATATACCTGTATTTACTCTATCCCTCATCGCTTATGTTGGGCGCTGTGACTCGTGTGGCAGAGCCAGACAACATGTGTCACTGTAGATATCCACAACACATGTCACTCTAGGTATGACGTTGATTAACCAGTGGTCGTGCTCTCCTGCCTGTATTGTGCAGTAACATGTGTGGCTGTACTACGCTGGCCAACACACACACCGCCTTCATCACGAACAAAATCATGTCTACAACAGCGCTGAAGCCGCCGAAACCAGCAAGATGACCACTTACATCCACCATAAGCAACAACACCAGTGCTACTGCCACCACCAGCAAATCCAGCGTTGCCACTAACAGCAAAAAAAGCAATAGTACGGCTGCTTCCAGGGACACGACGCCACTTCCAGTGGTACCAACAACAGCAGTGCTATTCCCAGTAATAAGAACGTTAAGGCCTCCACTGCCACCAAGAACAGCGACATGACTTCCACTGCCACCAACAACAACAAACATATGACCACCACTGCCACCACCACAACAACAACAAAAACAACAGCAGCAGTATAATGAGAGAGAGACCAGGAGGAGGGTTGCCCACACGGGCCACCCACCACTACTACACCTCCTCCCCCCAGTAACCTGGCGTAAAGAGTGGAGCACCGTCCTGTGTTTGTATGAAGACCTGAGTAGGTTTTAATGACACCACACCACTCACCCCTCACCGGTATTGACGGGGAGAGGAAGCAGGGAGGGGTGGCCCTGATGGCAGAGTAGCACTGTGAGGGAGAGGATGTAAGGGAGCGAGCGATAACAGAAGACCTGATAGTCTGTGATGAGGTTACCTGATGGAGTAGGGTCGGCTCCACTCGTATAGAGTCGAGACAAGATAGTGAAGCAGAAGACTCTCTCTCTCTCTCTCTCTCTCTCTCTCTCTCTCTCTCTCCCTTCCCCTCCACCACATCAGCTGACAGGATGATAGCTATTGCAGGAACACCAGACACAGAGAAAGAGTATGCTGACATGGAAATTCCGTAGGAAACCCGGAGAAATATTAAGCGCCGGGTGCTGTGGGGAAGAAGTGAAATGTCCTTTAATCCGTAAAGCAGGAAGTTCAGATACGCCCGTGTATTGCTTTATCGACCAGGCTGATTCACGGATGATCAATATCATGAAAGCATTTGCCTGGGAATCTACCCCGTCCAATCCATATCATCGTCTAGACATATCTTGCTCTTTACTTCTCTACATCCTTCATAGTCTCAGAGCCAGCCTTCCCTTTCCAGAACACCATGTGTGTGCTTTTTCCCCTTGATCGTCTTCCGTCCGGAAGCCTACCACCTTCCGGGGCTGTTCTTTCTCTGTCCTGTCAAATCTTCAACAAGAATCTCTCACCAATACCACATCTCCAAGGGTTACTGCTTACTGCAGGACAAAGACACCTGTTCCTCGTTTTATAGATATTGAGTTTCTCAAGTTTGAAACTATCTGGCTTAAAATCTCTCTAGTTTCCTGATACGTTTCGTATAATCTATTCTCTAGTTGCACCACCTACTTACAACTCTTCGGTTATATAACCTCCTGCCATGAAGCACTTTCCTCTTCACGTCCACATGTACACCACAATGATCAGTTTGGCTGTATTGGGAATGACCACAGAGGAATCGAGACCCCTACATTGCTTTTCCTTCCTTCACATTCTAAGACAAATGAACAAACATCCAACACGAGTTCTTGACCGTCACGACCACACTTATGCACGGCTTTATCCTCGACTAATGTTTTTAACAGTTTTCCCAAAATGGAAGTAAGGCTGTGAAAGGACGGTAGCTAGAAAAGATTCTTTTCTTTTTTAACTGATGTTACGGTAGCAAACTTCCAATCACTTGGTGCTTTCCCTTTTTGTAGATATTTGTGGAATACTTTGGTGATAGGAGATACTGTATGTCGACTTAAAGTGATATTCTGGGAGACATATCGTCAGGCCCAGGTGGCTACACTGGATTTAACTTATCTTGGTACTTGGATATTTTTAATACAATTGGTCGGTGCTGGGGGAGAAAGCGGTGTCTGCGAGGGAGAAGATGGTAGATTTGAGGGTGGAGGGAGGTACGTGTGAGAGAAGATGTGTATGGTAACATGGAATCTATGAGGGTAAAGAAACTTTGATAGGAGGAGGAGGAGTCAAGCTTTTCTTGAGAAGAGTCTGTAATTATGAGGAGGAAAGCTTTTTCGGGGGGAAGATGATATCTGTGAAGCAGAGTGGAAAGCTGTAGCGAGGGGGATGAGTGGAAGTTGTGAGGGCCAGGGGTGGGATCTATGAGTGAGGGTCAGACGGAGAGTAGGAGGAGGAGGGCAAACCATCACAGGAGAGCAGTGGGGAGAAGGGAATCATAGTTGACCTGAAATTCACTTCGGCAAATTTCAGAAGTCCAGGAAAAAAATAAAGATGTAGTGAAGGAGTGAGTCAACGATGGCTGCGTTTGGCTACTGCTACACTTGTGATCTTAAGACGCTTTCCCAAAATCCAGAGAAAGAACACGAGAAAAGCTGCTGCAAGTGAAATACTAAAACATAAGCTTGGAATTTTCAGTGCTAATGATGTTTCTCCCGTAATTCGGCTTCTTCTTTAATTGAATTAGTGTCTGTGATGGTGATAGATATGTGTATGTGTGGGTGGCGGAGGGAAGAATGGGGACGGAGACACAAGGAGATGGCAGGATGATGTTACAGATGCATCAGTCTTTAGCCTACTATACGATATTTTCTATTGACTGAAGGCGAAAGTTTTACGTCGGAAAAAGTACATCGGATAGATACGGTATATGGGGGGCGACGTGCTGTCAGTAAACTAAGCCAGAACATATGGAGCGATGAAGATAAGACGTGTGAGGCTGAGGACGGTAGAATCTGGTTGCAGTACGTTATGTCTGACAGCTAGAGACTGGACGTGCACAAATGAGGCCATTGTTTGCCTATTCTTGACGCTAACTCGCGAGGGCGGGAAAAACATTTAGGTATAAAAAGACATATCAAGGTGGCAAAAGATGTGTCTGTATGTTGTTGAGGTAGCAATACTAGGCACGAGGTGTGAACAAGGTGTGTTCAAGTTGCTGCCGCCGCCAGTATTACAGGAGGTACTGAGGGTCGGCTATAATTTCCAGATGGGAATCACGTGTGGTGCTGACTGTGCTCTGACCCACGACAAGAAAATTATGGGAGGAGCTTACCTGGGCAGAGATCAGGGGAGATACTGTGGTGGCGTAGCCGGAGGGTGCCAGCCAGGAACTTGTACTGCACGGTGGGAGGCGAGCCATGCACTCACCGCAAGGCGGGAGGGGAGCCAAACACGTACCTCACAACGGGGCTGGGGCTATATACGTAGTGCACGGCGGCAGGCGATCAAGGCGCACAACTGCAGGGCAGGAGAGGAGCTGGGCCCGTATTGCACGGTGGCAGGCGAGCGAGGCACGTACCACATAGAGGGAGAGGGGCACGGGTACGTACCGCGAGCCAAGCGCGTATTACACGGCGGGAAGTGAGCCATGTACACACTGCAAGGTAGGGGATGAACAATGCACGTACAGCATACTGGAAGGCAAGCGAATCATGCCCGTACTGCACGGCAGGGGGCGAGCCAGGCACTCTCAGCACGGCAGGAGAGGCGGGCCAGGCTCATGCAGCACGGCAGGAGGCGAGCCGGACACGTATGGCACACTCAGACATTGTTCGTTGTCAGCCAACTGCATCATCTTCAGAAGTCCTAGAGACTGGCCAGGTGGCATTCCTGCACTGGAGGGATCACTCCCTCGATAAGAAACAGGGAAGCTGAGGTCGAAGACGTGATTTAGAATATTAAATTACTGTGCTTCTATATTGCAACGAGTCGAATTCTTGAACGATACAGTTTATTGGATGACAAAATTACGCAGTCTTGCGTGAGTTGCAGTGCGTCGTCATGGCACCCATAGCTGAGCTGTCACTACGGGGTCACCAGTGTTGCGCTGTCGGGTCCGTGGACGCAGCACCTAAAATCGGCGTCCCTGAGTGTGGGTTCGACTTCACAGCCTTCCCACAGGCCCAGCAAGACAGTGTCACCTACCGTTGCATTACATTTGCCCATAGCAGTCTCGAATCCAGCCAGCTGCGACTTCTTTGTAATCGGCTTCCATCAAGACCTCCCAGCGAGTTACTTAGGCAGGATGATCCCGGGAGAGCGGAAGGACGGAGCTCAGCCCCTGGTGACGTCGTTAGGAACTTCAGCTCCTGGTAACGTCGTACATCCAATGTCTGCAACATCGGGAAGGGAATCGGCAGTGATGGGTTCATCTAACATTAGAAATATCAGGCAGAGATTTTTGCTTTCAGAAATGATTTCTTTATCTTTTTATATGTATTACCCAAGTCGTCCACACGCGCGCACACACACACACACACACACACACACACACACACACACACGCACACACCCATGCCAGAACTAATTTGTTTATCATCAATCTCATTCCAACTTACATTTAGCTGTTCAGGTTGCTGACAGCCTATCTACGCCTACCGTCATCATAGGGAGTGTGTCTGCAAGGTTATAGTTAATCTCACTAACTGGAGCATCTCACTATTATTCATTGTAAACTACACTGAGTCGTCGGATGCAGCAGGGATTCTCGTACAAGTTCTTGAAGGAGCTGGTGTGTGAGCCAGCCGGTTCGTCAGCCAGGGGCTGCTGGTGTGTGAGCCGGCAGGGTCGTCAGCCAGGGGCTGCTGGCGTTTGAGCCAGCAGGGTCGTCAGCCGGGGGCTGCTGGTGTGTGAGCCGGCAGAAATATTACTTGAGTCTCAGCATCAGTATCTCCACACTTATGAAAGGCCGTGTGTGTTGGTGGTCTGTACCGGCCTTGTGTCCATTAACGCCAGGAGGGGGTTAATTGTACCGACTTTAATATGTACTTAATGCAAATTTGCCATTTTCTTATTGCCACAGTGATCATTAAGGTTGTTTGTAGAGGTAATTAGGTGTGCGGCGGGTGTTGGATGCCTTCTGGGGCAGTTACCGTTGCACCACTGGCTATTTTCGTGCCATTCCAACCCACTTAACCTCACATTATATTACGCAGTGGAATCCAAGCTGCCATTATCTGCACATGCAGCGCTCACCGGCGGCGCTCTCTCTCCAGCTCCTGCCTCCGCCCCGGTGCTGGGCTTTAAGACAAGTGATAACGCTTACATACCGACCTGCCTGCAGAGGATTAGGGAGATAAGTGGTCGTTTAAAGTCGTATTAGATAAGGAATAAGATCATATCATTGTTGTCATTACTGTGGATTTTTTTTCTTATTAGTAATAATAATAATGGTTAGAATATTGATACTAATAATAGAATTCATATCACTAGTATTGTTATAATTATTATTATTATTATTATTATTATTATTATTATTATTATTATTATTATTATTATTATTATCATTATTATTATTAT
>JAYMFT010157051.1:0-12503 GCA_038088735.1 Panulirus argus | reverse complement strand
TGTATGAGGGGTTCCTCCTACAGGACCTGTGTAATGGTCTGTTGGAATGTGACTAGTATGAGGGGTACCTCCCTACAGGACCTGTGTACTGGCCTGTTGGAGTGCGACCTTTATGAGGGGTTCTTCCCTACAGAATCTGTGTACTGGTTTGTTGGAGTGCGACTAGTGTGAGGCATACCTCCCTACAGAATCTGTGTACTGGTTTGTTGGAGTGCGACCAGTATGAGGGGTACCTCCCTACAGAACCTGTGTACTGGTCTGTTGGAGTGCGACCGGTATGAGCGGTACCACCTTACCGGACCTCTGTATTGGTCTGTTAGAGTGCGACCAGTATGAGGCGTACTTCCATACAGAACGTGTGTACTGGTCTGTTGGAATGTGACCAATATGAGGGGAACGACCCTACAAGACCTGTGTACTGCTCTCTTGAAATTTGAGAAGTATGAGGAGTAACTCCCTATAGAACCTATATACTGGTCTCTTGGAATGCGACCTGTATGAGGGGTACCTCCCTACAGAACCTGTGTACTAGTCTGTTGTAGTGCGACATGTATGAGGGGTACCACCCTACAGGACCTGTGTACTGCTCTGTTGGAATGTGACCAGTATGACTGGGGTACCTACTTACAGGACCTGCATACTTGTCTGTTGGAGTGTGACCAGTATGAGGGGTACCTCCCAACAGGATCTGTGTACTGGTCAGTTACAGTGCGACCAGTATGTGGGGTACCTCATTATAGGATCTGTGTACTGGTCTGCTGCAGTGCGACCAGTATGAAGGGTACCACCCTACAGAACGTGTGTATTGGTGTGTTGGAGTGTGACCAGTATAAGGGATACCTCTCCACAGGACCTGTGCATTGGTCTGTTGTAGTGTGACCAGTATGAGGGGTATCTCACTACAGGACCTGTTTACTGGGACGTTGGGAGCGACCAGTATGAGGGGTACCATCCTACAGACCTCTGTACTGGTCTTCTGCAGTGTGATCAGCATGATGGGTACTTCCCTACAGAACCTGTGCATTGGTCTGTTACAGTGTGACCAGTATGAGGGGTATCTCCATACAGAACCTGTGCATTGATCTCTTGCAGTGTGACCAGTATGAGGGGTATATCCCTACACATCCTGTATACTGGTCTGTTGGAGTGCGACCAGTATGATGGGTACCTCCCTACAGAACCTGTGTACTGGTCTGTTGAAGTGGGACCAGTATGAGGGGTACCTCTCTACAGGACCTGTATACTGGTCTGTTGGAATATTACCATTATGACTGGGGTGCCTCCCTACAGGGCTTGTGTACTGCTCTGTTGGAATGTGACCAGTATGAGGGATACCACCCTACAAAACCTCTGTACTGGTCTGTTGCAGTGCGGTCCCTACAGAACCTGTGCAGTGGTCTGTTGGAGTGTGACCAGTATGAGGGGTATCTCACTACAAGACCTTGTACTGGTCTTTTGGAATATGCCCAGTATCAGGGGTACCTCCCATGAGCACCTGTGTGTTGGTATGTTGAAGTGTGACCAGTATGAGGGGTACCTCTTTACAGGACATGTGTACTGGTCTGTTGCAGTGTGACCAGTATAAGGGGCACCTCCCTACAGGACCTGTTTACTGCTTTGTTTGAGTGTGACCAGCATGAGGGGTACCTTCCTACAGGACCTGTGTACTGGTCTGTTGGAGTGCGACCTGCATAAGGGGTAACTCCCTAAAGGGCCTGTCTACTGGTCTGTTGCAGTGCGATCATTATAAGGAGCACCTCCCTACAGGACCTGTGTATTGTTTTGTTTGAGTGCGACCAGTATGAGGGACACTTCCCTACAGGAGTTGTATAGTGGTTTGTTGGAGTGTGCCCAGTATGAAGGGTACCTCCTTACAGGAACCTCTGTACTGGTATGTTGAAGTGCGACCAGTATGAGGGGTAACCCCTTACAGGACCTGTGTACTGGTCTATTGTAGTGCGACCAGTATTAGGGGTACCACCCCAAAGGACCTGTTTACTGCTCTGTTGGAATGTGGACAGTATGAGGGGTACCAACATAGAGAACATGTGTTCTGGTCTATTGCAGTGCGACCAGTATGAGGGGTACCTCTCTACAGGATCTTTGTACTGGTCTGTTGGAGTGTGACCAACACGAGGGGTACCTCCCTACAGGACCTTTGTACTGATCTTTTACAGTGCGACCAATATGAGGGGCTCCTCCCTACAGGATCCGTATACTGGTCTGTTAGATTGTGACTAGCATGGGGGGCACCTCTACAGGAGTTGTATATTGGTTTGCTTGAGTATGACCTCTATGAGGGATACCACCCTACGGACCTGTGTACTGGTTTGTTGCAGTGCGACCAGTATGAGGGGTACTTTTCTACAGGACCTGTGTACTGGCCTGTTGGAGTGCGACCTGTATGAGAGGCACCTCCCAACAGGACCTCTGTACTGGTTTGTTGGAGTGTGACCAGTATGAGGGGTACCTCCCTACAAAACCTCTGTACTGGTCTTGCAATGCGACCAGCATGATGAGTACCTACCTACAGGACCCATGCACTGGTCTGTTGCAGTGTGACTAGTATGAGGGGTATATCCCTACAGGACCTGTATACTGGTTTGTTGGAATGTGCCCAGTATCAGGGGTACCTCCCTACAGGACCTGTTTACTGGTCCGTTGGAGTGCGACCTGTATGAGGGGTACTTCCATACAACAGCTCTGTACTGGTCTGATGGAGTGTGACCTCTATGAAGCGTACCTCCCTACAGCACCTGTGTACTGGTCTGTTGGAATGTGACCAGTATCAGGGGTACCTCCCTACAGGACCTGTATTTTTGTTTGTTGGAGTTTGACCAGTATGAGGAGCACCTCGCTACAGGAGTTGTGTACTGATTTGTTTGAGTGTGACCAGTATGAGGTATATCAGCCTACAGAACATGCGTACTGGTCTGTTGTAGTACGACCAGTATGTGGGGTACCTCCCTACAAAACCTCTGCACTGGGCTGTTAGAGTGCGACCAGTGTGAGGGGTACCACCCTACAGGACCTGTGTATTGGTCTGTTCTAACATGAACAGTATGACTGGGGTAACTTCCTTGAGGACCTTTGTACTGGTCTGTTGAAGAGGGATGCCAGTCTACAGAACCTGTGTACTGGTCTGTTGGAGTGCGAGCAGTATGAGGGGTACGTCCCTACAGGACCAGTGTATTGGTCTGTTGAATTGTGACCAGTATAAGGGGTACCTCCCAACAGCACCTTTGCACCGGTCTGTTGGAGTGTGGCTAGTAAGACTGTAGTAACTTCCTACAGGACCTATGTACTGGTCTGTCTGAATGTGACCAGTATGAGGGTACCTCCCTACAGAACCTGTGTACTGGTCTATTGGAGTGTGACAAGTATGAAGGGTACCTCCCTCCAAAACCTGTGTACTGGTCTGTTGGAGTGCGACCTGTATGAGGGGTACCTCCCTACAGGACCTGTGTACTGGTTTGTTGGAGTGTGACCAGTATGAGGGGTACCTACCTGCAGGACGTTTCTACTGGTCTGTTTGATTGTGACCGGTATGAGGGGTAACTCCCTACAAAACCTTTGTACTGGTCTGTTGCAATGCGACCAGTATGAGGGGTACCACCCTACAGGACCTGTGTATTGATATGTTGGAGTTTGACCAGTATGATGGGTACCACCCTACAAAATCTCTGTACTGATCTTGCAGTGCGACCAGCATGACGGTACCTACCTACAGGACCTGTGTACTGGTCTGTTGCAATGTGACCAGTATGAGGGGTACCTCCCTACAGCACCTATGTACTGGTCTGTTGGAATGTGACTAGTATTAGGGGTACCTCCCTACAAGACATATATACTGGTCTGTTGGAGTTTGACCAGTATGAGGGGCACCTCGCTACAGGAGTTGTGTACTGTTTTGTTTGAGTGTGTCCAGTATGAGTGATACCAGCTTACAGAACCCGTGTACTGGTCTGTTGCAGTATGACCAGTATATGGGGTACATCCCTACAAAACCTCTGTACTGGGCTGTTAGAGTGCGACCAGTGTGAGGGGTACCACCCTACAGGACCTGTGTACTGGTCTGTTGGAATTTGGCCAGTATGACTGGGATAACTCCCTACAGGACCTCTGTACTGGTCTGTTGAAGTGTGACCAATATGAGGATACCTCCTAACAGGACCTCTGCACTGGTCTGTTGCAGTGCGACCAGTATGAGTGGCACCACCCCACAGGACTTGTTTAATGCTCTATTTTAATGTGACCAGTATGAGGGGTACCTCCTTACAGGAGTTGTGTATTGGTTTGTTTGAGTGTGTCCAGTATGAGGAATAGCAGCCTACAGAACCTGTGTACAAGTCTGTTGGAGTACGACCAGTGTGAGGGGTACCTCCCTAGAGGACCTGTGTACTGGTCTGTTGGAGTGTGACTTGTATGAGTGATACCTTCCCTACAGCCCTGTGTACTTGTCTTTTGAAGTGTGACCAGTATGAAGGGTACCTCCCTACAGGACTTTTCTACTGGTCTGTTGGAGTGTGACCAGTATGAGGGTTACCTCCCAACAGCACCCTTGCACCGGTTTGTTGGAGTGTGGCTAGTATGTCTGCGGTACCTCCGCACAGGACATGTGTACTGGTCTGTCGGAATGTGACCAGTATAAGGGGTACCTCCCTACAGAACCTGTGTACTGGTCTGTTGGAGTGTGACAAGTATGAGGGGCGCCTCCCTACAGCACTGGTCTGTTGGATTGGGGACAGTAGGAGAGGTACACTAAAGTATATGAGAAAGATTGATAACAGGAGACCTGATGGTCTATGACGAGGTCATCTGTAAAGGAAAGTAAAAGTAAAGATACCAGAAGAAATATGATAGCAAAGGAAAAATCACCTTCCCATTCGCCTCTTCCTCTAGCTTAACTGATGGCAGAGTAACATGGGTGACGAGGACCATGGTATGGCGAAGGGCATCCTCAGCAGATGGAAGTCTGTATTCTAAATTACATCAGAAGAAAATGGGAGATATTCTTTAGTGGCTGTATCAGGACAGGGAAGGAGCCATCCCATACCAGACCATTGACTCATGAACAGACCCCCAAGAAAGGGACATGTGGACAAGAAACACAAGCGCGTTGCCACGAAAAGTTCCCTCACTACCTCCCCAACATCTACAACATTGTCTGTGCTCAACACCGACGAGACCTTCCCCTGAGGTTTTTAAGGAAGCCAGAGTAATAATGATACCAAATCCAGAGATACCAGATACTAACCCAGAGAATTACCCCATTTCCCTCTTCGACATTGCAGGGAAAATACTTGAGAGAGTCATTAACCTTTGATCGATATGGCACTTACAATACAACAACCTTTATAACCAGAATTAATATGTCCTTTGCAAGGATACGGACACCATATCTGCAATCACGATCGCTGGAGATAAAAAGAACAAAAATTACCAGAGGCTTTGGGAGAAACTGCACAGTCATATAAAGAGACATAGGCAAAGCCCTCGACGAGTGTGGAACAGGAGGTCTGCGCTCATCGTTTCTGAACCTTTTCCATCCCAGCCTAAACATGAATGAGTTGATTCACCTTTCCTCGCCTCCACAAACCCACTGATATGGATTAGAATTTCAAGTAAACACTTATGAATCATGTCAGTTAGATTCAATGGTAAATAATGTATGCTAACAGACTCCATTGATATCTTGATATTTCAAGACAAGAGACTATGAACTTACTTCTTGCACATAACGCAAGTCCAAGACGTCATTCCTGAAATGCTCCCGCGTCTCAACGTGCTGGGCTCAGGGACTGACCAATACGCAGATCTTCTTTTCTTCTTTCAAGCCGTTCGTCCATCTAACTCCCAGCCGTTCACCCTTTGTTCATCCCTGATTATACGTTCTCCCCGGTTGACAAGGAGAGGGAGGGGAAGTTACAGATTATTTCTACTTGTTTTATTCATTTCAAGTAATGATTTATCAGTACAGAAGGTTGAATACCATCGTTCATTTCTCTTCTATCGCCACCTTGCAGACAGAACCTACCATTCAAGCACTCCGGAGCCACAGGGTCGCACTGTCCCTGAATATCTCGGGGTTCCCCTTGAGCAGGAATCACCAAGAGAATACTATGCAGTCTACTCAACCAACATACCACGCCGCATTCACCATTCACTTTGCGACGTCACAAAAATTTCTTTTACTTGTCTAGGTATCCCAGGGTGTCGCCCAGTTACCAACGCTGTCCATTACATATACAGCAGACATCCCTCCTCCTTTAGGGGGCATGAGCTTGGAAATCATTTAAAAAAGTATGCTATGGATGCCCCAGGGGTCACACATCACCTGAGGGAGTAGGGTTAGGTCATGGTAGTCCTAGGAGTCTCACAACACCTGAGGGGTAGCGGCACGTTGTGGTAGCTCCAGGGGGTCACACAACACCTGGAGAGAGTAATGGTAAGTTGTTGTAGCCCTAGGGGTCTCACAACATCTGAAGGGATAGTGGATGGTTGTGGTAGTCCCAGGGATCACACAACACCTGAGGAATAGGGGTATGTTGTGGTAGCCCCAGGGTACATACAACACCTGAACGAATAGTGGTAGGTTGTAGGGGCCCCAGGGGACCCAAAACACTTGAGGAAGTTGTGGTAGCCTAAGGGGACATACAGCTTCTGAGTGAATAGTGGTATGTTGTAGTAACCTCAGGGGATACACAAAATACCTGAGGAATAGTGGCAAGTTGTGGAAGCCACAGGGGTCAGACAACACTTGAGGGATAGTAGTAAGTAATGATTGTCCCAAGGGTCACGCAACGCCTGAGGGGTGTAATGGATTTTGGTTACCCCAAGGGTCTCGCAACACCTGAGGGGTTTGATGGGTTCTGGTTGCCTCAGGGGTCACTCAACATTTGCGGGGTAGTGACGGGTTCTGGTTGCCTCAGGGGTCACTCAACATCTGAGGGGTAGTGAAAGGTTCTCGTTGCCTCAGGGGTCACACAACACCTGAGGGGGTGTGATGGGTTCTGATTGCCTCAGGGTTCACTCAACACCTGAGGGGTGTGATGGGCTCTGGTTGCCCCAGGGAACACTCAACATGTGAGGGGTAGTGGGAGGTAGCGGTAGCCTTTGGGATTAAAAGGCGCTCACTCCGCACTCTGAAATGTAAATACGAAGCTGTGGAAACTGCACAACAAGCATCTGCTCCGTCCGAGACTCTGAATTAGTGATACAACAGGGAAGGCCTCTCTGCAGCTGTCCACCATCTGTCCCGTCCCCCAAGGCGATGCTCACCCTGCGAGCCCTCACTGCCCCTCTTCAGTCCTGATAGATTTTTGCATCAATTGGTTAACGACCAGTGAAATCCTGTCCTCGTCATCTCCATACTCTCACCTCTTTCGTAATTGAAATCTTTGTTATAGAAGCTTCATCTTTGACATTTGTTTAAATTCTGTAATAAAGGTTTTGTGCGACTTAACAAAGTACATAATGGAATACAAAGAAATTCAAATAGCAACAGACTGATGGGTCCTTTCGAGGCTGTTTGTGATGGTGGAAGATAGAAATTCACAGAATACTGTGGTAAAAGTTAGAAGGTGACTCATGAGGCACAAAAAAGTCGAGAACTTGAAGAAAGTATTTACCAAGTCTCTTCTTCAACGTATCTATAATTACTCTTTCAACCACGAATTGACAAGTCATTCCATATGTTAACAATGCCGTTGAAGAAAAAGTGCTTCGCCTGATTTAGCTAAAGAGTTTGCCCACGAGTTTGTGTCCATTACTATGAGTGAAATCAGACGAATCAAGTCTGACAGTATGTAGCTTGTTAAGTCAAAATTATCAAAGCCTTTGATAATTTTGAATACTTTTATCAGATCACTTCGTAACCTTATCTTTTCTAAGGTAAACAGATTCAAGTCGCCTCTCATAGGATTTGCTCCTCAGCCCGGGGAATCATCTTGGTAGCTCGACGCTGCACACTCCATTTAATGTCTTTTTGTAAGGTGGAGTGACTGAAACTGAAGACGGTATTCAAGATGAGGACGAACCGATGAACTGTAAAGAGCAAAACTGATTTCCCTGCACTTAAATTTGAAGGTCCTGCCCATAAACCCAAGAATTTTGTTCGCTCTTTACACTGCACCTGTGGGCTGCTTACTTGGTTTTAAGTCATCAGAGATTAATATATCCAAGTCCTTTTTCCTCATTTACCTCTTTATAGTTAAAGAAAAAACTCATGCCGTAGCTTACATTTTCATTTTTACTACCAATAAGTAAAACCTATCGATATTAAACTTCATTTGCCACCTATGAGCCCAGTCCATCAGTTAGTTTATGTCAGTTTGAAGCTGCAAACGTTTAAGTTTATTTGTAGTTTATTTCTCACCTTTATTATCTGCGAGTTTTGACATCTTACACTACAATAGAGCCTGTCATCAATATGTATGAGAAAGAGAACTGGTCCCGTTCTGAGGCTTGACTACTTATCACAACTCCGTTTTTGGCCATTCAACCAAGTTCTTGTCCACCGAAGTACAAGCCCATTAAAGCCATGAGACTTAAGTTTTGCCAGTAATCTTTGATGCAGAACCTCATCGAATGATTTTTTGAAATCTAGAGAGATGGCATCATAAAAGAAATCAAGCAGATTGGTCAGACATAACCGATTTCATCGAAAACCATTCTGACTGTCTTATTAAGTAATGGTCCTCTAAATGGTCTGAAATTGTCTCGAATGTTGGCTTCCATAAGCTTTCGAACAATAGACATTAAGGTAATAGGACGATAATTACCAGGCAGTAACTTATTACTTCTTCTGAATATCGGGGTTACACTGGCAAACTTCCATTCATCTGAAACTATTCCCATGACTTATTGATAAGGGGTCAACTAAATCGATTTTCGCCGCTTTCATTGTCCTTAGATAAAAGTTTTCAAGGCTGCCGTTTTGTTTTCATTAAGTTTATCGATGATGATGTGTCTTCAGCTTATAAGTCAATTTGTTAGCGAGTGTTCATCATAAATACTGATGCAAAAAGTCATAAAAAATTTTTGCCATGGTTTCGTTATCCTGAACCAAGTCACCGCATTCAGTGATTAGAGGACTAAGTGACTGGGTGATGACGTTCTTGCTTCTAACATAACTTAAAACTCCTTAGAGTTTTCTTTGCTATTTTTGGCAATATACGCTTCATACTGGCTTTTGCATAGGTCACATGGTTTCTTTACGCAAATTTACATAACTTACTCTATCATGTTGGTTATTGGTCTCTTCGTGTTTCTTACTGGCTACTTTCACAGACAACAAACAGGCACTTCTTTATCTCACTCTTCCGCTTCCTTGGTATCGATTTGGAAATTGACCGTCTGCCACGCATTGGTGCGTATGTTCCCTCTACTGCTGAAGGCTTACTTGAAGCTTTTGCAAGCAATGTGCATGTCCATTTCAATGACCATATCATCCCAGGCTTGTTCGTCAAGAGCAGTGCGAAGATGATTAAAATCTGCGTGCTTAAATATCAGATATTTTTTTTCGGGACTGTCACGTCGACCGACACTACTTGCAGTGTTGAAAGCGACCTCAAAAGAAATTTGTCGGTGATCACTTACACCAACTTTCCTCCGACTTCATCCTTATTAACGAGATCCTCATTTGCTTTTAGAACTGCATCTGATATTTTCTCGTCACGAGTTGGTTTCTCGACTAATTGGATCATGGCTCTGTCAGGTAAATTAAGGTAGATTCCGCGCTTGGAGCTACTGAAAAGGAATCCCCCCCATTTAGGTACCGGTATGTTAAAATCCTCTACTATGATAGAATCTTGACAATTTAAATTTCCGCCAACTGATCATAAGATCTTTCGTCTACCTCTGGCGTCTGTGCGGGGACCTATAAACTAATGCTATTGTTACTTTCTTACGTAGCTGATCTTTAATTTCTACGAAAATAAAGTCAACATTCTCAACGGCTACAACAGATTTCACTGCAGGATTAAAATAAGCTACTTTGTTTCCCCTTTCCCTGTTAAACAGAGTGTCCCCTGGGGTTCAGAATGGCGAGGAAATCTCTATTGTTGATATCTAACCAATATTCGGAAATAGCAGTCATTTAAAATTTCCATCCAATGCTGTTGCCTCTAACTCTGACGTTTTATTGCGTATACTCCTAAGGGCGTTATCAAAAAGTATTTTTACACGAGATTGCGACGTGTTTCGAATAGTACTTACGGAGTGGGTTGGGTCTTAACGGAGTTGTTTCATGTGTGTCTTCAAGGCCTCTGTTCTTAGTCGTCTAGCCAGACTGATCTGCATGGTTTTGCCGAACACATCTGCGTCCCTATCCAGGCGTCCGCTCGTTGTCTATCAGTAAAGAGGAACAATGATCTTTGCTAAATTCAGCATAGAAAACCGTCTGTGGTTGGCACGTGTTGGTGGGGAAACAGGCAACCCCTTAACGATACTGATTCACGAGTTGTAGAGGAAAAACACAGATTCGGAAGGGTCGGAGACAGGATTCAAATCTGCTTCGCTTCGGAGGATTCTTCGAATGGATGAGTACGTTTTTCGAGTTCTTCCCCCACTATTTTTGTCCTCGAGAAAGAACACCAGTTTCCTAAAACTCGAAAGAAACAGAAACATACCAAAAATATTCAGTATCCCAAAGCACACAATAACACTCTCGCCATATATGATTCAGATATTAGGCAGTTGATCCTCAGAGGATCCGAGTGAATCAGGGGATTTCTCGGTACGTCGAGATGAATATGCATGTACGGGTGGCTGGTGTCAGAGCTCACGAGGACACAGATCGTGAATACAGCTACAAGAATCTAATCAATTTTTGATTCTTTGAGCGTCAACCTACATTATTACTACTGAATGAACAGAAGGGAGTAAGGGGTGCAATAAATACACAGTTACCACAGTTCTACACGTCTCCTCTTCAAAGAGGAAGCATCACGGACCTTTAACACTGAGTGAGAAATGTGACACGTTTGGCATACATCAGTCGCTTCCATAATGAATTCGATCACTGGTTTCCCATCAGGCCTGTGCAGCAACTGGCTACTACTGCAGGATCATGCCGTTCTCCCTACTGAGGGTGATGCCTCAGCTTCGGGTCGAACACATCAGCAGAGGGAACTCATTTGGTTGGATCAGTGTAGGGATTTCAGAAGGGAAAGTGTCCATTCACAGCATCAGGTCTTCAGTAGCAGTAAACACTCCAAACTGTCAGATGATTGGTACTTTCTACTCCTGATTGGACAACCTCGCCCTGAGCCTTGAGTGTGTAGACCCCTTCAAGCGAACTTCGTATACAACTGCAATCAAAGCATAACATTAACAGAAATGTATTCTGTACAGAACGTAACACCCATGAAAATTCCATTCAAGAGCGTGTGCAGTGAGCACCTACAGAGACTTCTTACTGAACCATCCCGTCCTGAGGTACCTGACACCGAACATGACTTGCTGGCCCCACTTATTACCAGGACAAGTCCCGGCCTCATTAAAAGAACCACGAGGACCAACACGTTTCTTGTAGCCAGCCTTTTCACTGGCAGTTCCTACATTAAAACCGTCCAAGAAAATATGATGTTTGGCAAGGGGGCACTGGCTCGGTGGTGTGCTGGGTCAGGCATTTCGTCCAACACTACTGTCGCTCAGACATACCTCAGGAGGCGAACAGACATATGTAATAAAAGAACTGTCAATAGAATGTTTCAGTTACAAACGTTCTGCGCCTACCCACCAATGTCACCCCTTCAGCCAGCATAAATACACACGCACTCACACATACACTGAGGCCAGCAGTAGTGTGACCCATGCTGAAACACACAGACCAGCAGAAGTGTGACCTCTTCTAGTGCCAACAGGCCAGCAGTGGTGTGACCCCTGCTGGTGCACCCAGGCCATCAGTAATGTGACCTCTGGTGGCACACCTAGACCAGCAGTAATGTGACCCCTGCTGGTGCACCCAGGCTAGCAGTAGTGTGACCCCTGCTGGTACACCAATGCCAGCAGTAGTGTAACCTCTGCTGGCCTACCAAGACCAGCTGTAGTGAGACCCCTGCTGGTGCACCCAGACTAGCAGTAGAGTGACTTTTGCTGGTGCACCCAGACCAGCAGTATTCTGATCCCTGCTTGTGAACCTAGGCTAGAAGTAGTGTGACCCCTACCGGTGCACCCAGTCATGCAGTAATGTGACCCCTGCTGGTGCACCCAGGCCAGCAGTAGTGTGACCTCTGCCTGCTTACCCAGGCAGGCAATATTTTGACCCCTGCTGGTGTAATCAGACCAACAATAGTGTGACCCCAGCTGGTACACCCAGGACAGCAGTGGTGTGACCTCTGCTACTGCAATCAAACCATCAGTAGTGTGATCTCTGTTGGTGCACCCAGGCTAGCAATAGTGTGACCCCTGCTGGTGCACCAATCTCTCTCTGTCTGTCTGTCTGTCTGTCTGTCTGTCTCTCTCTCTCTCTCTCTCTCTCTCTCTCTCTCTCTCTCTCT
>JAYMFT010157040.1:0-12503 GCA_038088735.1 Panulirus argus | reverse complement strand
ATATATATATATATATATATATATATATATATATATATATATATATATATATATATATATGTATAAATATATATATAATGAATAAGACAACATATTTTTTATTTTCCTGTGTAATGTTTCCACTTTTCTTATTATTCTTCTTTCTGTATGGGGATAATGGAATACCACCTATCTAATGGTTTTCATCTGTAATGTCACACAGGTAGCATAAGGTGCGCAATGTATGTATGTAAAACCATGATGTCTGTGTCCACTGTTATATGGGTTTGTTTTGGTACGAGAGATGCCCTAACGCCCCATTTCCTACTGCCGTAAAAGACTATATTTCGTCTCCTTAATTTTCGATTTTAAAGGTTTATTTATTTATAAAAGTGATTTTAAGGTATTTAAAATGAATTCTTTTATTAGCCATGTGGCATGAGTGTGTTTCGTTGGTTTTGTTTGTTGTTCGTGTGACGGGATGTGGTGGTGTTCCTGGCAGCGTGCCTGGCGCCCCGCCTCACCTGACCGAACCCCACTGTCCCACGGATCCTCTCGCCATAAGCTTGCATGGTTTATGTCACTCTGTACACACTGTAGTGGTTTGCGTTTGCGTTAGGTCACTTGAGGAGTTATCTTTATGATTTCTTTTTAAGCTTTTATACCTTACAAGGCAGTGAATCCGTTAATATACTTGCTTGACAATAGAGGTCGCCAAATCTGATTTCAGCGTGTGGTCAGTTGAGTTCAATTTCGATTTATTATCAAGAGAAAAGGGACCACGTCCAATACACTGGGTGAAAGTCATTGTGTTCCCAGATATTTCCACTCTCTTTCTCTCCATCCTCCACACTATTCGAACCGACATTAGGTGAATTATCGACCTAGATTATGGTCTCTTTCGGGTTACACGTCAGTATGTTTCAGAAAGATACGTGGTCAAGCCTCGTGCCTCGTCACCAGCTGAGTCACGAGAGATTTTTCCCCCCAACGAAAATGAATATTTCTCCATTAATTTTCTTTTTTTAGCGTGTTCATTACGGCGTACCAGTGGAACGATTTTTAAGATTCTTTCACTTTTAAGTTTTGAAAAGTTCGCAAATTAATGTCCTTTTTCCCTGGAGGCATCTTGGCTCGACTGTTGCCGCTCACTTCTGTTCTCGCCTGGTGTTGCTTGTTGCCTGGCGTTTTTTTTGCCTCTCTTGTTCGTGTGGTGTGAGGCTGGCGCTGGGCTGGGACTCTCTCTCTCTCTCTCTCTTGTCAAGGTGGATTTCCTCTGGTGTGGAGCGGATACCGCACTGCTACCGGGTTGGTTGGTTTGGATTCGTTTAAGGTTAATGCTGGACTTGGCTTGGCCTGCTACTCTACTCTCATGGTGGCGATGTGGTATTGTGTTATTAAAAGGGTTTCGTATATTGTTGGTGTGGTTTTGGGCTCAGCTGGTATAAGGCTGGTATCGAGGTGGTGTTTGATGGGTACTTTGGTGTTGATGGTGGTGGTATTAGGCTGTTGTGTAGTTGGTATCAAGGTTATATATAGTCTTTGTTATTGTGGTTGTACTGGGATGGAGTGTGATATACATGACGGGTTGGGTACAAGGTGCTGAGTTAGGACGTTGGTTTACTATGATACTGGAAGCCGCGGTTCGCAAGCCCACGTAGTCGCCACAGCCTAGCTGGTCACCCCATAGCGTTTCTTATGGGCGCGGGCAGCGTTTTAGATAGTTTGGGCCCCGGATGTTCAAAGTATTTTCTCTCTTCGTGCTTATCGCACATTTTGATTTTGGAGATAATTTTATTTGGGCGTAGGTTTGGGACCATGCCTTCTAGGATTTTCCAAGTGCGTTCCGAGATGACAGGCTCGGTAATTTCAGTCATTTCCAGTACTTTAGCTCCTTAACCGCGCCAACACAGGCCGTGAAAGATCTTTGAACGCTCTCTAACTCAACATTTTCGCCCGCCTTTTAAGATATCAGTACATACTAGAATTCTTTTCTTGCGAGTATTATTGCCTTGAAGAGCTTCGTCATTGGCTTGAATTGAAGGTATGCAAGATCCATCTTACTATCATTTTAGAAAAGGCAATTGTAGCCTTGTTTTGTTCGCTGAAAGTTGGGTCGTTAGATATTATCACTCCGAGGTCTTTCACACTGTCCACTGATGGTGCCTGTGTTCGTCCGGCATTCTGTGCTGTTCTTAATTTCTTGAAAATCCTCCATACTGAGGAACGTATTCCCAATGAAAAGCATGATGTTTTCAGTTATACAGTGGAAGACTTTTTGTCTTTGTAGTTTGTTAGTGTCTTTCACTGGCTAGATCTTCGTCCGTATTGTATTATACAAATGAGGACAAGAAGCTGTGATTCGTGTCTGTGTCAGTGCCAGATAAAAGAATGAGGAACGGAAGGGACGTAAGTACAGTTCCTTGGGAGACAACATTTTACCTTGGAGGCTCTGGAAATATGGCCTGGTTCACAACAACGTATTATGTGATATGTTCGTTAAAAAGCTGTTTATCCTCATCCTAATATGACGGGTTATTTCAGTCTTTTCTCATTCTATGTGCAATGCCACCATGGCCTCAGATACCAAACGCTTTCGCAAACTCTTTGTGTTTATCGCGTCACCATTTGTTTCTCTTTTGTTCTTCAGTACCTGTATCATCTCCTCATAATGGCGAAAGAACTGAGAGAGGCAAGACTTTCCTGCCCTGAAAACCAACCATGTTGTGTACTGGGTTACATAGATTACTGGATTCCGCAGAGTCAGTCAATTTACATCTTTGAACAGTCTCAACAGAGTTGACACTGTGCGACGTCATTGCTATTTGTATTTTTATTTTTTTCTTTTTGAGGTTGCTTTGCCACCTCCTTTGTGGAGTGGTGCGATGTGAGTCACTGTCAAACTCTTGGGTATGGTGCCAGAGTTTGATATTTTTTTTTTTCTACAGGATGTTCAGTGTTCGCGCAAGAGGTGCTTTGCTTTATATTCATAGTGTGCCGGTAGTCCTTGTCCTGGGGCAGAGTGCGGGTCATGTCATCAATGGCCCCCTATTGCAATCCTGTAGCAAGATGAGATCTATCATGTGTAACGTACGGGGATTACTGTGTAAGAAGAATATGGTTTAGTCGTCTCTCTTAAGGGTTGATATTGGCTCGCTGAACGCAGATTCTTAGTGTTTTTTCTTTTCATCATATTTTTTAGGCGATATCATAGTTCTAAGTAATGATGTTTGTTGCTGAGGTCGTATTTTGGCTTGTGGAGGGATGATGTCAGGGCATTTTCAGGCTGGTCTGCATACCAGCTGTCGACTGGGTGGTGCTCCACACACAACCCACCTATCAGACTATTTTTAAAGTTCCACAAGAAAGTCTTTGCTTTTTTTTTTCTTTTTTTTTAAAGTCAGGGTTGTTATGTAGATCCGGCTCTCACGCTGCTGGAGGGGAGTAGGTGGTGGGATGGGGGGTGTTTGGGTAGCCGGCTCTGTGGGGCAGGTGATATGTTGGGGACGGTGTGGTGTTGTGTGTTTAAGCCGTGTGGAGACGGGGGTTGTGCTGGTGTGGCTATCTATGGAATATCGTTGACGGATGTATGTGTGTTGTGCGTTGGCATATGTGTGTGTGTGTGGTGTGTTGTTCTCCTGGGAATGTTGACAAACGGGCGAGGCAGTGTCGATGTAGGGTGAGGAGGTGCGAGCCTGCAGGAGGAAGTGGGCTGATGATTGGCAGTGGGTGCGGGTGGCAGTTGGCCGGTGATGAGATGGGAGGCGAGGACTGCCGATGCCGCCCTCACCACCAGGCCGCCGCCACCAGAGGCAAGGCCACATACCGAGGAAGGTGAAGTCTCCTATCTTGCCAGTGATACCCTGCTGGTGTAAAGGCGGGAGGAGAGGGGTCACTGTGGATGATAGGAGGTGGACTTGGGCTTGACGCCTTGGTCCATGCCCACAGGCAGGCCCTAGTGTTCGTCGTGTCGTAATTAGGTGGTGCCTTGGTGGGTGGTTGGTTGATATTTGGATGGCTAGGTGAGAGGATTAATTGGTAAAAGGTTAACGTGTACTTAGAAAGAAGACGTAGTTGTGAAGCTGGGCGTTACGGTAGTTTAGTTGTTGGACAGGAAGCTGGAGATGGGTGGTTGGTGCAGTGGTGATATTAATTATGGTCGGGTAGATGGTTTATAAGCGGATGATACAGTGAATTCCTGGTGTGCCGGTGCGTGCTTCATAAAGTTCGGCGGCACCGAAGATGACACTGTTCGTAGCTCTGGTCCTCCCGCTATGGACTCCTGCTGTGTAATATCACCACACATGGCCGGACATAAGTATTGCTCAGCAATAGAACGTCCAAAGGTCCTTCACCGCCACTGATCATCAGTTCAGCATCTGAATTATTGTGATGGGCTAAACGCCTTTAAACTGTGCACAGAGAGAAGTAAGTAGGGGAAAAGAAAAAAAAAATACTCGTAAGAATTTGTTTTTTAAGAATTTTTTTTAGCCGCTGCCAGCGGTTAATAAATTTTGGCTGCCGTGTTCATCCTGTAGGTGGTAACGCAAAAAAGGTTTTACATAGGTCATAATATCCACGAGGTCTTTGTCAGGCCACAGTAGATAGGTGATTATAACATATGTTACAACAACAACAACGAAAAAAAACTGCGTAAGAAAAAGGTTGGTCGTAACTGTTAGGTGAGACATGATAACATTGCGCCAAAGCTTAGCGGTGTAAGGAAAGAAACAGACATCACAACGGTCCACCTTTGAGTTGCCACATAGGCTGCACGGTAGTCATTTGATGCAGTGCCTTGTCGAGTATTACGTGGTTTAGCTAAAGGTGGGAGCAGGAGATAGGAAAAATCTATATAGAAAATAGAACCAGCACTGCGTCTTACGGCATATGAGTCTTGTTTTGAGGTCGGTTAAGTGTTTATGTAGATTTGCACCATCAGAAGAGCCTGGAAGAGCAGGCCTACCCAGAGAAGCGTGGCTGGAGACCGTGAGCTACGTTAAGTAGATTCTTGATATGTGTCGATATCACTGGCAAGTTTATTGTGCATCCCTTGCTCAGTCTGTGAGGGGTAGCGCAAAAGGATTACAGATGTCACAAAGGGTCTTTGTCAGACCCCAAGTGGGCTGTTATTCAAACGTCAGTGTTTACAAAATTGGTTAATTACATAAGATAGTATTTTCTATGGTAAGTTTTACCGGCTAGATGCAAAAGTGGTTACAATCTTAGAATTTCTGGTATTTTGTTATTAACAAAAAAGGTGTTCTACCATCGCTTGCAGGGGTTATTTAGATTTATTCCTGAAAGGTTCTTAGTTGTTTCACATTCTAAGACACAGTGTTCTAGTTTGTGCACAAACTTTACAATTCACAAGGTTAACATATCCAGATTACAATTCCCATGATTAACATATTCAGATAGGCCAAAGCGCCATTAGTACCTACAGCCTAACTAGCGTCAGTTAGTAATTACATCTTGTAATCTGCTGATCTTCTTTGTCCAAATACATGATATACTTTACACATTTCACTGTAATGGAAAATGTTTCTACCTATGCTTATCTTTACCCTTTTATTGGTTTCAAAGAAGTCTGTTAGAGAGAGCCGCTGAAACCAGCTTAAGTTATGCTAGGCAGATAAGTCAGCATTAGTGGGTAGAAAAGTAGATAGGTAGTAGATTCTTTGGTGGGTAGATTGTAGTAGGGGTGCAGATGAAAATTTGAGTGAGGCAGAGAAATTGTTTGGTATGCTGCAAAGGTTTAAGGTAAATAAGTTGACCAGTTGATGGACAAGTAAGTGGACAAGTAGAGGGGTTTTAGACGAGTCGAGAAAACAGAAAGCGTATTAGTTGTTGGTAATGATTACAAAATATCAGGAAAGGGCGGCAGGTTGTGAGGTTTGTGTGTTGCGGCAGCTCAAGTGTTCTACTTGTGGTAAGGGATGTGTGCATGCTCAGTGCCTTGAATGCCCGCTTTATATAAGCTTATTAAGAGTTCCTTTCTCTTTACAGGTGAGTTCGCGCCGTGTGACGCCCTCCGAGAGGTGCTGGTGGTGGTAAGGTATCGCCCTCATCATTACCCAATTAAATGTACCCTTATCTCTATCCGATCCCTACCGGTGGTTCATGGTAATTTTGGGTTGGACGGTGTGTCGTGCCGGTACATACCATGTGAGGCACAAGGCACTTCGTGTTAGCGATGGGTCCAGCCAGCCAGCCAGCCAGCCGTCTGGCAGTTCACTTCTTTTTCATACTGAACCTGATCAACAGTAAAAGGTTTCCGTAAAGAAGCTTGCTGTTTCACCCGCCATTAACGTTTGGAGGCATTGTAAGTTGATCAGAGGGATGAGTGTCAGGGACTAGATGAAAATGTCGTAGGTTAAAAGTTAGGAAACTTTAGGGTTGGCTAGCGTTTGTAGCTGGGGTATGACAACGGCGGAGGACAGCATAGTGGAGATGTGTGTGGTGTGCGTGTGCTTTGGTGGGGAGACGGGTTTAGTGAGGAATATTAGGAGTGGGGTTAGCGTAGCGAGCAGTAAGGGAGTGTCATGAGACTGTAAAGTGGCAGGAAGTGTGGTCAGAGTTACGGGTACTGCAGTGAGTGTTCGAGAGTTGGACAAGTGTTTTACATGTCGGAGAATAAGCTTGACAGTGGCCAGGAATTGAGCAAACGTCGGGCAGTACAGTGCAGCTGTTGAGCACGCAGCTGGATAACTTTCTGCAAGTGTAGGAGGCCAGTCAGGTGACACAGTGAGTATAGACCTACAGTATTAGACTGCCTTATATTAGACCAGGCCTTCAATAGGGGAGCTCCGTCTTATACTGAACTACAGGGGTATAAGACAACCCTTGAGACTAGTTTAACGTGTGCATGGGGTAAGGGGAATGCGGCAAGAAGTGCAAGGTGAATAACTGTCAGGAGGTGGAGTGTGTGGGGCGATTATCGTGCGAGATTTGAGTTGTTAACAGCGTCGGGAAGTGGGATGATATTGAGGACATCGGCAAATGAATTTTGATATCGACAAGTGCAGAGTCTTTCATACCGATTGTAAAAACGAAAAGGTAAGCTACAGTACGAATTCTGCTGAAATGCAAAAGGTTAGTGAGGAAAAAGCCCTGGGTGTAGTAATCTTTGGTGACCGAAAACCAAGTGAGCAGTGACCACAAACAATGAAAAGAGCGAAGATTCTGGATCCATTGGAAGGACTTTCGAATTTAAGTCTAGGGAAATTATCCTTACTCTTTACAGTTCATTGGTACGTCCCCATTTTTAATGTGTTCAGTTTTGGTCGCCCTATTTGATAAAAGACTGACAGAATTGAGAAGGCACAGTGTGTAGCTGCCAAAATGTTTCGCGGACTGAGAAACAAATCCTGTGAGAGCCAAGTAAACAAATTGAATGTGTTTAGCTTAGAAAAGAAAAATTTAAGAGGTTATCGAGTACAGTCTAATACAGTTATTCAAAATTATCAAAGACAAGTTACTTAAGACTTAATTCGCCTATTTCCCTCGTATTGATAAATACAAAATCGTGCGCAAACGTTTTGCCTCGAATGAGACGTAGTTCTTTTTCTTCAACAGATTGTTACCGTATGAAATGATTCACCAAATAGTGGTTGAAAGCAGTGCTATAGATGTGTTTAAATACAGACGATAAATATTTAGCTTCAGGTTCACAACTTACATTATTTGAGCCTCTTTAGTCACACTGACAAGTCCGCATGTTTTTATCTCAGAATGATACGTAAACCTTCCAACTTTTACCACTGTGATGTGTGGGTTCCTGATATCTTCCACTATCACAAACAGCCTTGAAGGGACCCATTGGTCTGTCGCTGTGTGAACTCCTTTGCATTCCTTTGTTTTCATCTTCTCAGGCGTGGCGTGGAGTACATGCCGGGCAGTTGTATGGGGGGTAAGAGTTGCGGCCAGTATGGTAAACATAGGTGAGTGTCTTGCGGTGCGTTCATTGTTGTGGGAAGTGGGGTAAATATAGCAGAGTTTGGGGAGGGTAGTGGGGCAGGGGGGGTTGAATCAGGGTGATGGGAGGAGAGAGGAGGGGACTGTAGTGCTCCAACGTTAGAGTGAGAGCAGCTGGGAGTAGCATGAGTGTACAGGAGCTTGGTGTTTGCGTTGCAGGGTGGGTGAGAACGCGTCGGGGAGTGGGATGATATTGGCAGATAGTAAGCAGGATAGACTTGGGAGAGCAGAGTAATTGGGAGTGGTTGCTGGGTGTGGCAGGGAGCGGAGTGAGTGTAAGGGTATTTACGAGGGACTACAGAGGAATGCAAACATCAGAATACTGGGAACTTTCGTGGCGGTTTGCGATAGTGTAACAGAACAGAAACAGAGGAGAGATACCCGAAAACTTTGTATCTACGAAAGTTACGAAGGTGCAAACCTGTCATTCGTAGACCAAGCTAAATATTTATCGTATTTTTTTCATCGTATCTGCGATGTTGCTCTTAATATGCTAAAGTTCCCGGTAAAGAAAAAGTACTTTGCCTCATATGAAGTAAACTGTTTGCTCAAGAGTTTGAATCCGTTACGAGAGAAATCTGAGAAATGTAGTCACAGATAACAGCTTAGACCGAGATCGTACAAAACCTTTGATGATTTTGAATATATGAATGAAATCTCCTCTGTATCTTAACTTCTCAAAGCGAAATAAGTTAGGTTGTCGGCCCGGCTCTCTTAGGATACGTTTCTCAATCCTGGAATCATCTTGGTAGCTCGCCGCTGCACTGTCTATTCCGTCTGTAGGGAGAGTTAAGACACGTGGAATTCGATAAGTACTTGTCAGTGAATGTAGTTAGTTATTGTGGTTATGTATCCTTAATGATTATCGCCAGCCAGCCAGCCTAATGTCACACGTTATAGATTAGGTGTCATCGAAAATGTTTATCATGTTCATTCTTTCGTTTATTAATAACGATAGAATAATAAAGCCTCCGAATCATAATACAGATTTTAAGACAATTTATATCGCCCGGTACCATGAGAATATAAGCATTGGGCCGCATTGTGTGCATGATGAAGGAAAAAGAAATCCATGAGACTTCCTCAGGTTACATTACTTATAATATTACCAAGTTTCTCCCGCAGCAATGGATGAAAGAACCTGCAAAGAAAGGGACAAATTAGTCTCAGCGTTATACACTGAGAGGTTAAGAGCCTTTGTTTTGGGAACACTCGAGGGACTCAACTAGCGCAACATACAAAACAAAAGAGCAAAAATAAAACTTTCAGGAAACCTTACCACCAACTCCACCAGTAGGGGAACATCTTTCACATTTGCCAACACATGCAACTTACATCGTACTCTTAAGGGGGTTATTTTTTCAAGTGGTCTGATGGCCGAAGCGAATGCGATGTTTGGAGCGTTTACGGAAACTCACGCGATGAGTTGCACAGACACACAGTAGTAGATTTCAAACTACAGCTTACGTAGGAGTGATAGAGCAGAATAGACGGTTTGAAGGTGTGATGTACATGTAAAACATTTTCGTATAACATCGGAAATTCTTACATCTTATGATGTGGAGGACTTAGTTACCAATAATAGATGAAATTTAGTAATTACACTCATACATAAACTAACCAAGGCAAAGCCTCAGGAGTTTAGAAAAAGCAAAGGAACATAGAGTCTTCTCGTGATATCTTATAGACCCAATTCAAAATACCAGGAGCAGTGTTATATTTCAGTAGGCCGCTCCAGATGTGGAATTGGTGAGGAAACACCATTCTGTATGTAGACCATAGGTCAGACACAATGTTAACACATAAAGGGGGTTCTTAAACTGTGACAAGTTCGTTCCCATCCAGCTGATTACAAAGGTAACGGAGAAGGATGCTGCGTATGATCTCATTTCCACAGATGATATTTGTAAACACTCTCCTCGTCTCCAACTGCACGTACATACGTCTCGTCTTAATCGAGGCAAAAACTACCAAGGATACCGAGAGAACACACCACACAGTGCGCCACCACAAGGGTAAAATTGATACATTTAATTTCAGCAATGAACGTGTATTGTGGGAAGAAATAGATACCGAAATGTTTGCTATACATCGGTCAGCCTTCCCAAGTGTCAGTACACCAGAAAGGTTGATCACAGGATCACTCCGAACAAACATGCACCAAATGCAGTCCAGTGAAAAAGAAATTGGAAAAGTTCCAGACAAACGAGAACGATGATCCCCTCAATAGGAGAAGGAAACGAGTAACAGGAAGGCCACTGCTAACTCAACAGTGGGGAAACAAATCTGCCAAAAGAAACAGCAAAGATTTACTGCGTATTCAAAATACCGTGCGAAACTGTATGAAAAGGGGACGAAAGGCCTTGAAAAGAAACAGGCAATACTTCTGTTCATATTCCACAGTCAAACGAGAACCTCAGTGTGTATGCACACAGGTTAGGATAAGATAAGCGAAATAAAAAGCGGTATGAAACGTTGTTCAGTAAACCGTTCATAACCCGAAAGACGAATATTGACAGTATGCCCCCAGCCTCCTGCACCAGGATAAGACAGACTCACGGATCTCATGCCTCTTTTGTGCATTGTAAAACTTTATGAGTGATAACGATATCCATTCATTGTAGGGATAGTGTGGACTGTTACTTTCCCAGCATTACATACACCTACTCTTTAAATAAGGAAGCCAAACAGCCTTAAAAAAAATCGACAAAATGAGATTAACGTTCCACCTCGTTACAAAATTTCCTGTAGATAGCGATTAGTTAGGCAAATGTGAGGAAGGTATGGAAGGAGAGGAGAGAGTTTTAAAGAGTGTGATTACAAGATTCCCTGGGGAGAAATGGTGTGGCCATAAAAATAGATCTAGTGTGATAGAGATTTATCATGACAGTCTGTTAACACAAGTAAGATGCAAGATTAGTAGCCTAGTTATTCAGAATAATCTGTTAACACAAGTAAGATGCAAGAGATTTATCATGACAGTATGGCAGTCTGTTAACACAAGTAAGATGCAAGATTAGTAGCCTAGTGTGAGCTTAACACAAGTAAGATGCAAGATTAATAGCCTAGTTTATATGACAGTCTGTTAACACAAGTAAGATGCAAGATTGGTAGCCTAGTGTATATGACAGTCTGTTAACACAAGTAAGATGCAAGATTAGTAGCCTTGTATTATTCAGAACAGAGAAGGTGGAGCTGTGTCACTGGAGAAGGCCTCATGGCCTACTCTCGTTTGGCAGAAATTCAGTCACTGTCATTAACGCTGAAGTGAAATGCGTGAAGAACCTCGACAAGTGGATGTGAGACGACAACACAGCTTTTACTTCCTGTACATTCGTCTCAGGGCTTTAAGAATTGGTAGTCCAGCTTGCAAAAGCGTAGCTCGACAAGACAGAGAATAAAGTTGGTGTGATTGTGACACCCCCTTGTGACAGAAGTCAGGAGTTCATTTTCTGTGATTTTTGGGGGGCTGGACATAGGGGGTGGGGGGTTTGGAATCCATAGGGGGGGGGGATTGGCAATGTCCGTGCGTCAGCGCCCGCACCACCTCTGCCTCCAGGCTCTCCACACACCAATAGAAATACTTCCTTGTAAACTTTGTAAATTTCTAAACTAGTTTCCTCTCAAGCGGATCTTGCTCGGAAAATGTTCAGAACAAATTTACAACAGTATGTTCATGTGCGGGAGAGATGTTGGGTGGAGGGGAAGGGGAATGGAATTAGTAATGAGTGTTCTAAGTTAGTGACTGTAGAGTGCAAAATGGCGAGATGATCATGGAGACTACGAGTGATGATTACTTGTTTGGTGACTTGGATAATTAGGGTGATGACGCTGCGGGGACTGTGGCTTTGCTAGGGATAGAGTCGTGAGTAGGATGTTCTGTAGAGGTACAGGAAGTAATTAATAACTAGAGGGAAGATATTGCCTTACCCAGCACTATACTGTTAGGATACCTGGTGAAGTCTTCGGGGGTCCTCTATACCCTGGACTGGGTCTAGGCTATTGGGTTAGGTTGGGTCGTTGGTTTACCAAGCTATTGCAAGCCGCAGCCCGCAGGCCCACATAGCCCCCACTGCCTGTCTGCTCTGGTGCACTTAGTAGAAACTTGTCTAGTGCACTCATCAACCTCTGTCTGCTATACATCCCATGCTGTTTCTAATGATAGCAGGCAAGTTGTTGCAGAGTCTTGGATCCCGGATTTCAGAGGTAGTATTTTTTTAAAAAAGTCTTTTATGCCTGTCGTGCCAGCAGGAAGTTATCTAAGAATATAAGTTGGGAACCACGCGATGGGGACACCAGGATACTTACCGCGACACGGACAAACTACACACCATTTTAACCTAAGGAAACGACGCCAGTCCACCCAGTTGTTCATCCTCCTCTTGGGGCTGGTCGATAAATTTGGTACGTGGCTTGGGGCTGGTCGATAAATTTGGTACGTGGCTCATGCGAAGGTATATACAATATATGTATATATATATATATATATATATATATATATATATATATATATAAAGAGAGAGAGAGAGAGAGAGAGAGAGAGAGAG
>JAYMFT010157029.1:0-12503 GCA_038088735.1 Panulirus argus | reverse complement strand
TTTCCCTCTAAGGCTCAGTCCTCTGTTCTTAATGCTACCTCGCTAATGCGGGAAAAGGCAAATATGTATGAAAAAAATATATGAATAAAATCCAACACAAGCACCTCATAGGAGATAAGTATTTATAAAAGTGCAACTGCCAGAGAGAGAGAGGAGAAAGTATGAACAGCAATGCTACCCTCACAACTAGCAGCACTACACACTTGTCTTAGCAACAAAGGAAGTTACCACTAGTTAGGGAGATGGTGATCCCAAGGCAAGAGAAAGGAAAAACAGCTCAGACCAACAAAAAGGGGAAGCTTCTCAGGCTACTCCCTTGACTAAGATTTGAGGCTCTCACTGGTTACCTGACCCCGTAAGTCGGCAAAAAGGTAAAAATCTTTATAAGACAATGCACATCAGAAAAAAAAATTGCTTGAAGTAGGTACAAGAAAGGAAAACAATTACTGTTGGCTAATACCAGCCATATCCCAGATGTATGCATACATCAATAACACCCTCAGAGGATTTTTTTTTCTTTCTTTTTTGACCTGAGTGGAACTCCTCCCAATGTATCTACAAGACCTGACTTATATATGATATGGGACCTGAACTAGATGAAAAAAGATGAATCATTTCCTCATTAGTACCCTAACTTATCATCGGCAGGTTAGTTCAGGACAAGGTACTGAAGTACAGTCAATTTATTGCCGAATCCCACAATGGTGACTCAAATACACATAGTGATTTTGTTAAAGTGAATTGCCTGATGACAAAATCCCATCATTTCAATATAATGTTATGTACTGATGGCTACTGAACACTGGCATTATAATGGTAAAATGTTGACCTGACTGCACCAGGTTGACCTGGCAATGACCAAAAGCTCACAACTGTAGTATTGGTATACCAACCACGGCAAGGGACTTTCAGTTACAAGGAAGGCATCTGATTAAGTTTATCTTCTTATTTTTTGGGCATATATATCTACCTCAAATCCTCTAACAATGACTCAGATATGAGGGATCTCTTGCTTCAGAAAGAATGTCATAGTACTCCTGGTATGTGTATCAAGGGGCTACCTTACAAGAGGCAGCTCAAGAGATGAGTCGCCCACATGAGGGAGAACACAATCCTACAGTAGAGCTGAAAATGAAAAGTTCACTGGTGGTGAACAGCACTAGGTGGGCCAAATCTACTTTCTACTTAATTCCAATCTCAAGTTCCCAACAGGCCATGTTGATAAGATTTGAGAAAAAATAAGGAACAGAAACCACAACCAAACGCATCCTGGAAGAAAGCCCTTATCCTTATACCCTATCCCAAGGAGGACCTTTTGGCCCCTCGAGGGAGTACCTCACTTCCAGTTCCAGTACCTTGGATCACCCATCCCCAACACACCACAATAAACTGGCCGAGACACAGGATTTGCCAGTATTCTTATGTGGAGCTAATGGACCAACCTGTCCAACTGTTAATAAGGAGGGATTTTCATTCACATATGGCTACTAACACTCTGGTTCTGATAAAACCAAAGTTTACATAAAACAGTCCTTCTCCTCTCCCAAGTCTCATTTCTGGAAGTTAGTTGTCTACTGAACTACAACTGAAGTCAATGGGGCAGACCCAAAAGTGAGAAAGTTTTCACCAGTCGTTGTTTAATTATTGTCATCGTACGCTAAATTGGCCCAGAAGCCACACCCCTCTTCCATAGATGAGGTAGCTAATTGGTTCATATACAAAGTTCATGTCGCTATCCATTTACTCACTCTGTGTTCACAGTTTATAATCAGACCTGTTCTGTATAATAATGTTAAAAATTGGGAACATAAAAAATCAAATGATTTCAAGGCATTAGCACTTTAGGGAGGATGTTAGAAATGTTAAACATGTATCACAAGCAGTCGAAGGACAACATTGTTTTCCAGTGAAGCCTTTTTATTATTTCTTTGTTTTATGGCAAATATTAACTAAACAGATGCAAATGACACCAAACATAGAGCACAATAGGCAGTAAACTATGGTTTATATAGGCTAGATATAGCACATATCATTATGAAACTGATAAAACTCGATATATAGACCATACGCAGAGGGGAGGTAAAATGTTCAGGGGAACAGCCACTCAGCAGGCGGGAATGTTGATCATCTCAACTCATCACTGGCTAGACAATGTCATCTCACAATTATCTACAGGTGTCAGCGCTGTGGTAACCACCAATTATATAAGCTACATATACTTTGCTGGGTTCCCATTTCCATAAGTAAAAAATGTATGTATATAATAAATATAATTCAGTAACTGCCAATGTTTACATTTAGGGCAGACAATATGAAGGTAATCTTTCCTCCTCTCAGTGACCTGCTACACAAGACATCGAGGCCTGTTTCTGAATAATATCATTTGTTATAGCAATATATGGATGATGATGATGTTGCGAAAAACAAATACCTGAGAGCTATTAATGAACACAAAAAATCCTGAGCCATGGTGAAAGTCTGATGGTCACTCCTGCCAAAATAGATATCAGAATAATGCCTACTCCCAAAATAAATATTCTAATATAGCCTACTACCATTGCAGGATTTTCTGTATTCATTAGCAGCTCTCAGGTATTTGTTTCTTGCAACATCATCATCATCCATGTATTGCTATAACAAAAAACATTATTCAAAAACAGACCTCTATATCATGTGCAGCAGGTCACTGAGAGGAGGAAAGATTACTTTCATATTGTCTACCCTAAATGTAAACAATGGCAATTACTGAATTGTATATATCATATATCCCCTTGCCACCATGTGCAGGGGTTCCCTTGGTGCCACCATCTCTGTACTTTTCACCATGTACAAGTCCTTTGTCCGCTCCTGTGTCGACTACGCCGCCCCTGCCCTGGTCAACATTAGTTGGACTGCTGTCAACCGTCTCGAAGTTATTCAGAGGAAGGCTGCTCATATCATCCTTGGGGCCCCTCAGTGGATATGCTCTACTTCCCTATACATGGAACTTGGTCTTTCCCCCTTACAGGACCTTGCCCAGGAAATTTACTTAAAAACTGCTGCTTCCATTCTGCAAGATCCACGAGGCAACTACGTCCAGGCCAACTTGACTCCTGCTCTCCAAGGCCAACCTCCATCTACAATACAGTGGTGAGGGTCACTCATCCGAACCCTTCAGGAACACGACCTGCTGCCTGATGTTGCTGTTACCCATGATGTTGGTTCGTCTCCCCCTCCATGGCTGGACTTTCAACCTGAACTGACTGCCCTCAGTGGACAGCTCCCGAAATACCACAAGAGCCCTGTTGTTCCCCGCGCATACCACCACTCCAGGATAGCCCAATGGTCTCCAGGTAGGGCCATCCTCTACAGTGATGGCTCTGTTGACCCTGCCAAGGGCAGGGCAGGGGCTGGTATCTATATCTCCCATCCTGGTGCCCCTGAGTCTATCAAACTCTCTCTCAGTGTCTCTGATGGGGCATCCTCCACTCAGGCTGAGTTGATAGCCTTCCTTGCTGCTCTTCTTGCTGAGGAAACAACTGGTGGTCTCTTCCCTCTGCTTTTCTGCTGCGATTCCAGGTTTGCTCTTGATGGGATCGCATCTGGATCATGGGAGAATAAGGATCTTATCCTCCAAATAAGAGGGCTAACATCAACACTTCAGGATGCAGGCTGTCCTGTAATGTTCCTATGGATACCCAGTCATGTCGGTATCTCGGGGAATGAGACAGCAGATGGCCTAGCCAAGACTGGCTGTAACTAGGCCACACCTGACAACATTGTTTCTCGAACACTTTGACAACTCAGGACCCAAATTAGCCACAAGCAGAGGGAAGCTCGAGAAGCAGCCATTCCCCTGGACTCCCCGCCCACCTGGTACGATACCCTCCGTAAACTCCCTGACCTCTCACATGTCTATGGGAAAGGGTCATGGAAAAGGGACAAGACTGCTGCCCGTATCATCAACAGGTATGACTTTGCTTGGGAGACTGGCATCCCTATCTCCCCCGAGCAATGCGCTTGTCCATCATGCAAAAGACCCGACAGCCGTACCCTTGTCAACTGCCTTCTAAGATGTCCCCACACACATTGCTTCCGTGACGCCTGCTGGACCACCAATCCATGACCGCATGACGAAGACACGATGACCCTCGCCATACTGGCCAGACATTATGTAAATAATATTGATGCTGTGTTGAAGGAATATCCTAACTTCCTTAGGCTTTAGTAAGCCCCTTTGTTATATTTATATGTACTCGCGACACTTGCCAGATGCCTCTGGTATTATTGTACAGGGGTACCTAGTAAGAGCAGTAGGATCCCGATTCCTCTATCAAGGAATAAAGTACTGAAAATGAAAAAAAAAATGAACTTCAGTGAGGGTTGACGGGTGGAGGTAGCATGGATCATGGGTAGAGCGCGCCACATTTCCGCCAACGAATCACTTTCGCATTTACTACTGTTGTATGCATTTCTGTGCAACTTGTATATCAGCTACCATGATTTTCCTGAAAACCGCCGTGTTTGTGTTTGATAATATGGAATCCAACGTCCAACAACATCTTCTCCTACCGAAAAATCAGCAGTTAAACGGAAGAGAACCTCTCTGACCTTTGAAACCAAGATAGAAATCTTACTGCTCGCAGATGATGGTGAAGGACCGTTAGCACTTGAGTGTGCTTATAGCCTGGCTGAATCTAGAATTCGCAACATGAAGAATCCAGAGAAAATACGAAGTGCTTTGGCCAACTCTGCTCCACTATTTGCCACGGTAACCGCAAGGGTTAGAAATCTACTTATGCTGAAGATAAGGGAAAATGCTCTCGTTATACGCAGCATACGACGAAAAGAAAAGCAGCCTTAGTAACCTCCATCTCAGGTCTAAAGCTCTGAAGATTGATGAGTGTGTATGTTAAGACAAAGTAGCTGAGCCAGAACCATTTCAAGCAAGGAAAGGATGTCTAGATAAGTTTGTTCAATGTCAGAAGCTACATAACGTAAGGATAATGGGAGAATCCACCAGTATTGTATGCGATTTCTGTGTGTGTGTGTGTGTGTGTGTGTGTGAGGTTTTTACAAAAGATAACCTCGCGTAATTCGAGGGATGAGACATTTCTGAATTATTCCGTATATATAAACAAATTGAATTTAATTTTTTTTATCAACAGAACCAACCAGCTGATTTCCTTGGGGCATTCCGGATATAAAAAATTTTACTGTAGTGTGAGAGTTGTAATATTTCTACGTACATTCATGTTCTTTACTATTACATGAAATAAGAGTAAATATAAGTGTCTAGAAAATAAATTTAGTTTTAGTATGAATAAATCATTCAATCTCCCTCAAACTAAATTTTTAGCGCGAAATGTGTAATACATCTATTGTATATATTTCTGACTTACCACCAAATATATGTGAATCATATGTGGGTTACAGAAGAAAATCAGTTCAGTATAAGGAAAATTCCAAATCTTCCTTTCATACGATAAGCTCTCAAACGCATCATTCACCCCCCCCCCCTCCGGCACTCGTTTAACACTGGATAAGTCTGGCACAAAGGTAACATGAAAAAAAGCTAACTTAAAGGTAAAAATTTAACTTAAAACTATATTTTCTGTGACTTCTGCATGCTAAACTAACATTTTATAAAGGATATGCCTTTTTAAGTTTTCGCACTCTTGTGATGAACTTTCCGGACCATACGATCAAAAACTTCACAAAAATATGGTTCCAGTTGAGACAGGAAGAGAGGATCATGCAGCTTCTGCATCATTTCCTGACACACTTAAAGCATTTAATGAATCAGCTAGATACAGTACTAAACGTGCGTTCAGCGCTGATGAGACTTGGCCTTTTTGGAGGTGGATGCCAAAAACATATCTGCAAGGAAGTTAAGGCTGTACCAGGGTTCTAAGCAGACAAAGACAGGCTTATATGCCTCTACTCTCTAGTCATGCATCAGATTTCAAGTTAAAGCTACTGCTTTTTTTCTTGTTGACTCAACCCACGTGCACTTAAAGGACAAGGAAGAATATGTTGCCTGTGCATTGGGCTGACAGTATGAAGGTATGACTAATAGGCGAAATATTCAAAGATTGCTTTAATTCATTAGAGAGGCTAACATGAAGTTCAAGATGCTTCGTGTCCTTGACAGTGCTCCTGAACAGCCCAAGCATCTTGGAAATCTCCATCCCAACATTAGCATGTTCCTACCAACTAACCCACTAGTTTAGTCCTTACACTAACTTGTTACTGCAACATTATAGGCCTTCTGCCTCAGGAGAACCATCTCAAGTAAATGCCAAGTATCAAAAAAGAGAAACTTGAATTCAAGGAGTATGATAAGATAGTACTATCAACCTAAATTATAAGTTGTATCAGAAAGAGAAGTTTCACAACATGGCAGAAAACTAATGATGAAAATGTTTAATGTATATATGAAATCTAAAACAATTTAGTATTGCTGTTTTGATTGGTCCCAGTCATGCAAATGGAAATAAACAAGTTAGAGAGAATTCAAAAGCAAGACCTAGGACATGCAACATATGAACTATCATGATAGGTTAATAAAACACAAACTCTACAGCCTAGAAGGAAGGGAAAGATACATTACAACCAATACATGGAAGCATATTGAGGGCATCAAAAATATTGTATCGAATCTGAAAGCATCTTAGCAAGGAAGATACCGATCTATTAAGACAAAAATAATCTATCTATCTACATCTCTGATGCCTGTTCCTTTCAGGGACTCCTGTCATGGGGATGGCCATGGCAAAAGTCTCCACATATCCCTCACTCCACAATTCATTCCCTCTGCATTCCCTGACATACCACATCTTTCATATACCCCCTCATTTCTTTCTTCATTCCATCTAGTCATATCATATGCTCCTCTTAAATAATTTATATCCAGAGCTTGGATTCTTGGCCTCTGTGACTCATTCCATATCCATGTTTCGGCTGCATAGGTCAGGGTTGGGAGAACTGTGCTGTCCCCTAATCCACTGTTCATTTTCATTCTTACATCACTACCCTTCATTAATCTATCAAGGAACCCAGTGACTCTTCTACCCTGCACTGCTTTCTCCTTTATTCTTCTTCCATACCACCAAACTTACCCAAGAAAGCTCCTACATACTAAAATTCTCTCCACCTTTTTCAGTCTTTCTCCCCTCATATCCAAAACACAGTTTACTATACTTTCATTCTAAATGGTTTTGGAAAATCTATACTTTCAAATGCCAACACTTTACTTTTATTTGCATTTACTCTTCAGTTGTCTACATTACACACATCTTAAAACACATTTACAACCTTCAGCAACTCCTCTTCACTCTCAGCAAACAACACAGTATCATCTACAAATAGACTTGCCACCAACCACCATACCTCACTGCCACATTCCATTTCTGCACCCCTTTCCTTAGTTTTGCTTTCTTCTCTCTTATCACTCCATTCATATACATATTAAAAAGCCATGGTGACATCACCCAGCCCTTGCCTCACACCCACATGTATACAGAAACTTTCACTTAACTCTCCATTCACACTTACACATGCATTTGCTCCTCTATAGAAGGCTTTCATGCCATCCAACAGTGCACCGTACCTCATATACTTTTAACACATCCCATAAAGCATTCCATTCGATTCTGTCATTTGCTTTCTCCAGATCCATAAAGGCTACAAACAACTTACCTCTCATTAAATACTTTTCCTCAATCATCTTTAACTACAAAAATCTGATTCACACATCCCCTGCCTTTCCTAAATCCCCATTGATCCCCACTTAATCTGCAGTCAGTCACATCCATCCCTTTTATCAATCAATATTTTAGTGTACAATTTTCCTGGTATACTTAACAGATTTATTTCTCTGTAGTTGCTACATAAGTTCTTTGCACCATATCCTTTGAACACAAGAACAATAATGTTTAGGGGAATAGGTGCTAAGGACCTATGTAGCAATTATAGGGGAATGTGTCTGTTAAGTTTATTAGGAAAAGTGTATGCCAGAATTTGATTGAAGAGTGATGGAAATGACTGAATACAAAATAAGTGAGGAGCAAGGGGGTTTTAGGGAAGGCAGGGGATGTGTGGATCAGATTTTATGTGTGACTGTGGTGAGACATTTATTATTTATCAAGCAAAACATGCAGTGGGTGCTCTACACTAGCCTTACCTTTTTGGTAAAATTTTATCATATGAACCTGTAGACAGGCACAGTTATTCTTATTATTATGTATTGTCTGAATGGGCCTTCTTCCAATATCTAAGGCTGCCCCTTTCTACCTCTTAAATACCTGTCCACAGTAAGTGATGCACTCTTAAAGAAAGGCACCCCACATCAACTAACATATCTTTCTTCCTCTGTTTACATATCCACCTAACTCTTTATACCATTAGTAGCTGATAAAGAGTCTCTTATGTCATTAAGAGGGCACAAAAAAAATCCTGTTTTCATCCCTGCAACCATAAATATAATTACACAGCCATCGGCTTACAGGTCATACATATACAGTGACCCCAAGTTGAGAGGGAAAGCTGGTGTAACTTTGTAAGGAAAGCGAAGAAGAATAACAAGAGAAATGTGAAGAATAAATAGATTAGTGACTAAGTACAAATGCAAAGGAAGGGAGGCCTTCATGGGAGGCTCCCACAAACCTTAAGCTTGTGGAAGAAATCATGTAAAACGTGCACCTCATTTTGTCTTTTTGTAATCATGGGGTAACAGAGGGCTTTGGTCAAAGGTGACGAGTTATATCATTTTCAAAGATAAACATCTCCAATATCTCTCCCATGTACCAGCCATTCGTTTTCCTCATACTTGAAGTCGAAGGTAAAATTATTCTTAATATATTTATGTTATTTATAACCAATGCAGCATCAGTGTATGAAATAAGAGTATTGTGTAAAATTAAGTTCAAGATATAAAGAAAATTTGACCCCTCAAATCCTCCCAAAATTTGTCCCTTATTGATTTTTTGTAAAAAAAAGTTAGAAATTTCTATATACATTTATGTTATTTACCATCAACGTGTCTGTTTTTTATATAAGAATATAGTGTGAATACAAGGTCTAGAGAAAGAAACCATTTTCATGTCCTTTCGTACTGGGAGCTGTGAGATGTGTCATGCACACCGTTCTTCATCCCTCACTTAATAGTGGACCAGGACAACAAAAAGGAGAAAATACACCTTTCTGTGCAAAAATTTCTGTATCTTTGAATGCTTATCATCATTTCATAAGTTTTTCACATCATAATAGATTTTTCTTAAAGTGACCAACAAGGTATGGGCAATGGTCTAATGAAAGGCCATCTTTGGTGAAAAGAACATAGGGAAAAAGAATGTAGAAATTAACTCTCTGACTTAGGGAAAAAGAATGTAGAAATTAACTCTCTGACTTTAAGAAAGGCTTCCTTTCCAACCCTCAAAATTTACATTACCAAGTTATTTAAGAAAAAATGTATTCATCTTTACAATTTCAAAGATATTTAACAAAAAAAATTACTTTAGAAGTATATCAGTATTTTATTCACTACATTCATTCTAATGATGTCTAGTCTTGTAAATATTTCAGCATAACATACTAAAAAGTGTAGGAGTATCATTCTAATGATGTCTAGTTTTGTAAATATTTCAGCATAACATACTAAAAAGTGTAGGAGTAAGGCCTGGGTGTTAAGTGAACTGCCACTGTATGTTTTATTATATACTTTGCTGCCACCAAATTACTGATTATTATGTTTTATCTTAAATAATAAATGTTTTCATGTTATAATCAATGTGATTCATTGAAATTTTTTTCATAAAAGCAGAACTATGTCTGTAAAATTTCCAGCTGCACCAGTCAGATGTAATGTTGTCAAAATCAGGTGGGCATGGGCAACAATGTCTCCACTTTTGCTACATAAACCTTCTTTTCCTCATCTTGGTCAGTTTTCATTACTAGAAGGGCCAGTATCCATAATCACTCTCCACATAATCCAAAGAAAGATCAATAGCATTAAGTAATTAAGGATTATCTCCTTGGTTCTTTAAATCTTGCTTAATGCTGCATGCTCTCCTTCCCTGAAAACTTGCAAAAATGTGCTGTCATTGGCATGGCTAGAGGATGACTGATATTAGGGAGAAAATAATATGCACTGCTTCATCCATTACCAAGGCTTGGCATGTAGCCTTTTAAAGAGCAGGTTGTTCAGCTTATGTAAGTGTATGTCTGGAGTAGGTAAGGGGTTAATCAGGGCTTCCTAGGTGTTTGCAAACCTGAACCTTAAAGATAAAAAGGTTATAGAATGAGAGAAAAGATGCAAGCAGGAATTGAATTCCATAGCTAAGCTATTTGAAGGAAGAAGGAGGTATCATAAGTCAGTGCTTGAGTGGGTTCTCTCCACACAGAAACTAAGGGAAACGGCAACCAGACACATGCCTGGGGTCCAATATTTGAGGGAGGGGACACGTGCAGATAGCTCATGAGATCAAATGGCTAAAATAATACAGTACCTGAAAAATGAGAGAGAGAGAGCAACACAGCAGTGTACAGAATGGTTAGAAAGAGGTGAAGCCAAAAGAATTAGCAAGATGGAAGGCTTTTGATTTCACCCTCATAATTGGTGAAGCAGAGGAAGAACTATCTTAGATATGAGTAGTTCTTTATGGCAAATAAAACCCCTGTAAATATGAAAAAGCCATTCATAGGAAAAATAATTTTGACACCTACAACACACCCCCAACTTTGGGAAACAGGCTTTGGGATGTTGATTATGTAAGATTTCCATGATAAAGTGGAAGATATGGTTATGCTCAATATGTTAATGTTATTACAGGGTTGAACTGTGGTGTTCTGAAACTGAAGAGAATGAAACTGAGTTATCATAGAAGGAACAGAGGTAGAAACTGCATTTTATCATTATTGATTTAAGTAGGTTACTGCTTTCCCATTCTAAGATGTTGCACAGGTCTGAAATGAAAGATGAAATCTATTCATTAAAAAACAGGAATAAGTATTGGAAGGTGTATGGGAGGGAAGTGAATTAAGGTGTGTAAAGTGGCATCATTAACATAAATAGTAAATTGGCTTAGAAAAAAAAAAAAAAAAACATGCTTAGAAAAAAAAAAAGACCATTTTTTTAAGGGGATGAAAAAGAGTAGGCAAAAGTACCAAACCCTGAGGAATGTCAGTGTTGATAAGATAAGATGGGGAAGTCACTCCTCAGCAACTACTACAATGGAACTGCCAAAGATGAAGCTGTGTATTAAGAAACTGAGAGAAGCAGAAAAATCAAAGGAATGTAATTCAGAAAGTAAAGACTTATGCCACATCCCGTGAAATTCTTTGGTAATGTCAAGGGGTACAAAAAAAGTTTCATCAAAACCCTTGAAAAGGGAGGACTAGAGGTAAGTCACATACGAGAGATCATACTTGATCACTGCAAAATCCTTATTGGTGATCAAAATTAAATGAAAATGTTTCAGAAAGTGAGAGTTAAGGAGAGTGAGGGGAATGGAGCAATAGTTAGAAGGATTAGAATGGTCTTGTTTCTTTGGGATGGGATGCAACAAGGCATGCTTCCACGAGGAAGGAAAAGCCTGGCGTTCTTAGAGGTAGGTAGGTGAGTAGTAAGGATTGATGGACTGCTCAAAGACACACTCCCTTAGGTATTGAGGTCATATGCCTTGTTCACTGAAAGCTGAGAGAGTCCTATACTTGTCAAACCTTGTGCAAGGAAAACATAGATGGCATGGGTTGAATGGGAGGGCATGAGGCAGAGCATTGGAAGCAGAATCATCCAAAGCTGAATAAGATGAAACTACAAGCACTAAAAAGATTGGATTTATCAGTTGAAAATTTAGCTATACACTGATCATGTTGGAAGGGGATGGGAAAATGGTGAATTACAGAAGTTATTTAAGACCTTTTTGGTTAAGGTCCAAAAATATGTAAAAGAAGAAAGCAAATCAGCAACTTTATTTATGTGAAAGTGTGTTTGATTTTACAAAGAATAGCTCTGCAGTAATTCTCAGTAGAAGTGATAGCAGAGGGATTCATGGGAGAGTAAAAGTTTCAAGACCAGATAGGCTCTGTCCTTTATGAAACTGGCATCAGAGCAGAAGCAATTAAACAATGATTTGGTAAAGAAAATTTCGTAGAAGATGGGACTGATGATGCCATCGCAGCTGAGATAAATTCCTCTATGCATTCAGCTCCTGAGGTAACCCTGCCAGCAAAGCAGGAGTTGTCCCAGGGAAAGTCAGAAAAGAAGCCATGCAAGGACGACCACTGAGCTCTCCTAATATTTTAAAGGAAGGATATAAGGTGGGCATGCCCAGTAAGAATTGGCAGAAATAAGATTGTGGTTAAAGGACCCTAAAGGGGCAGATACAATGACTTATCATATATATATATATATATATATATATATATATATATATATAGGGAGCAGGGGCTGGAAATCCTCCCCTCCTGTTTTACTTTTCTGAAAGAAAGAACAGAGATAAGGGCCAAGTGAGGATTTTCCC
>JAYMFT010157018.1:0-12503 GCA_038088735.1 Panulirus argus | reverse complement strand
AATGAAATGTTTAAGGAAAATATGTGGTGTGAGATAGTTTGATCGAGTAAGTAATGTAAGGGTAAGAGAGATGTTTGGTAATGAAAAGAATGTGGTTGAGAGAACAGAGAAGGGTTTGTTGAAGGGGTTTGGACAAATGGAACGAATGAGTGAGGAATGGTTGACAAAGAAGATATATGTTTCAGAGGTGGAGAGAAGAAGTGGGAGACCAAATTGGAGGTGGAAGGATGGAGTGAAAGGGATTTTGAGCGGTCGGAGCCTGAATATGCAGGAGGGTGAAAGGCGTGCCGGAATAGAGTGAAATGTAAAGATGTGTACCGGGGTCGAGGTGCTGTCAATGGACTGAACCAGGGCATATGAAGCGTCTGGGGTGAACCACGGAAAGGTCTGTGGGGCCTGGATGTGGAGGGAATGCTATGGTTTCAGTGCATTACACATGACAGCTAGAGCCTGAGTGTGAGCAAATGTGGCCGTTTCATCTGTCTCCTGGCGCTACCTCACCGGCGAGGGGGGTGGCGATGCTAATTCCCGTGGGGCAGGGTGGCATCAGGAGTGGATGGGGGTGAGCAAGTGTGTATATGCATGTGTATGTGTGTGTATGTATACATGTATATGCTGGTATGTATATATATGTACTGTGCATATATGTGTATGTATGTACATATGTGTGTATGTGGGTTGAGGGGTCTTTCTTCTTCTGTTTCCTGGCGCTACCTCACTGATGCGGGAAACAGCGATCAAGTATAATAAATAAATAAGTAAATATATATATATATATATATATATAGAGGTCATGTTACCCCACAGGAACTCACTGAAAAGGAGTCCAAAACTGTACATGTGGGAAGCAACAAATAAGTAACAAATGATGACGATGAAAATTCAAAATATACAACACCCCTATGTGATGCAATCTTATTAAATGATCATTGGAAAATGGTCCATGACAAAATGTTACATGAAAAACCTGTTATTCATTGTAATGCACTCCACAGGGTAAGGTGAGAACCACCTGGACAATAAAATTCAGTTGAACTGATGGTCTTGGAATGAGGTTGGAATAACTTGAGCACAATGATGTATAATGAATACCATAATGCTACCCAATCCATGGAACACCACACAATCAAGCAACCCCAGTAACAGATTTATATTATAAAACCTTCTTCAACATTTCAATTTATATTACAAAAGCTCGGCATAATATCATGAATGTTACCTTCAAACTGCTCTAATGAAAGATGACCAAATAATGGTTAAAATAATTTGTTTACTTTAAACACTACATATGACACATTGCCATGGGAACTACCAAGGGGTGTTGACATTTTGACTACACAACACCTTCAGTCCTTGTTTTGTGAACATCAAACTAAGCGAAATTGTAAAGTCTAGCACAATACCTGAATCTGATTTTACACATTCTACATAACAAGCTAAATGAGATGATGCTTGTAGACACTAAGTGAAGTAATGTCTATACAAAATAATACATCAACTACTTGCTACTCACCAGTAATCAATATAACTTCTAAAGTAAAGAAAACTTATATGGCCAAACTTAGCCAAACTTCTCATACAATTCTTCCTGCAAGAATTCCAGCTAGAAAAACTCTTTCAGTTCATGTTCCTCCACCAACAGAGTCCCAAACTCTGTTCTCTTACCAGAGCCTAATTCTCCCTTCCCTTCCCGTAATTCTCTCAGTTTCTCACTTCACTTGTATATGTTCTCTTGATCATACTTCTTCATTTCTGGTTTTATCAAACATCAGCAAATTTTCTTTTACCTTACAAATACTCAGTCTTTTGCATTATATCCTTTCATTCCTTTTTTCATGAGCCCACACAGTAATGCAACTTCTTAAATATGTATTCATTTTCATTGCTTTCACAACTGCCATTCCTATCACATAACATTCATGTCACTCACATTAAATGAGAGATGGTCACCATCATAACACATACTGATCCTGCATTTCCCTAAAAATTATTCCAGACATCTATATCTCATCAGTTTCCCTAAAAATTATTCCAGACATCTATATCTCATCAATCATTCTCTCTCAAATCCCTCTACCTCCAAACTCCACTTTCACTCAAGTGCCAATGTATCTAAAACTCCTTACCCGTTACTTTCTTCCAAAGCAACCACATTCAAAAAGCTAACCCCTTGCCATGGGAACAGCAGCAATCAAGTTCTCTTTGGTCTCCTGCCAGCTATTTTTTTTTAATTTTCATAGCTAGCAGATCCAAGGCCATATCAAAAAGAAAAGCTCAGTTATCAGCATATACAGATTCTTTAGCTAAGCAAAGATACAAATGAATAAATATTCTAAGAATTATGAATCATTTTATATATTCCAGCATGTATGGTCCATGAGCAGTTCTCTATAAATCCAAATCATCTCACACTGAAATGCTTCTTTAATTCAAATCCTTGTTGCAAGAGCCTTTGCAATCATTGTGCTACATAAAGGGATAGAAGATATAAGAACAAAAAAGATACAAGATATAAGCATTTGCACCATATTATGAAAATATAAAAACGTAGATCTGAGGTGGACTGACCTATCTGTAAAAATGTGCGATACAGCTCAACTTCTGTGGTCTAGAAAATTCAGTCTTACTTATATATAGATACATGACCAACTAAATATTTTCTTACTTTAGAAAACTGTTGAACACTTCTGGACAAGACTTCTTGTTCAGATAATTCTAATAGATTCAAAGTTCTTCATTATGAATTATGAGGAACATTCACACAGATACTAAAATTAACAATAATGGCTTCATCTACTGTCATCAACTCACGAATTAATGACTAAATGAAATTCAAATACAAATTTTCTACTATCCTGAAGAAATATCAAGTACATTGAAAAACTAAAGAAGTAAAAACTATAAAAGCATTACATTTATACCCCAACTTAAGGTGTTTCGTCTTGAGCCATCTGCCACTTGTAACACATGAGAATTAGGGTATTTCATCAACTTGTAACAGATATGCTTCATACTGTTGGAAGATTTGAAAAAATGTTTTTTCCCCTTATATTCAAATGTATGAAATAATCTTTTCTCTTAATAATAAAATATGTCAGCATATTTCAAAGTATTTTGTACTCTTCACACATACTTAAATGATGCCACACCAAAATGCTATTTGATTTGTAACCCACAAACTTGCAAATAATGTTTGTAGCCACTCACCAGCAGTCCGCTTGTAAACAAAATATCACTTGACAAATGACATGGTGTGTGAATGCTGCTGCACCTGCAACCCCATTATCTACAACCTCTTAAGTAAGTGCAGTTTTATCAGTATGTCTGCAAGAAATGTCAAAGATAATCAAGGGAGTACAAGATGGATGGCTGTCATTATTGAGGTGAACTTAGAGATGCTTAGGTTTGATGATGGTGAGAAACTTGTGGTTATAATTTGTGTATTTAAGGAAATGTGAGAAAAGAAGTAACACCTCAACAAATGTTTACTGTGGATGAGACTGGCTTATTCTGGAAACAAATGATTCACAGCAGATAAAGACTGCTTGATAAGTTTCCGGTGAGGAAATGTATCAGATCTTCAGTTTAAACTCATACTAGTGTAATGTTATGTGAGCAAAAGCTGGTGAATCAGATAATTCTGGGGGTGATTTAGACAACCCTAGTACTCTTACTGTACCCCACTCCAGTTCCTCAGTACCTTAAGCCCTCAATCATCATGTTTATCAAAGTTTCCATTAAATATTTAAATTACCTATGATATAGCAACAGGGGTTCAATCAGATAATTCAGGGGGTGACACAGACATCCCTAGCATCGCTCCATATCCCAGTAATCTACATTCCATTCCATTCCAACAGCAACTCCTGCCCTCCCCCATGATAATGTTTTTCATCAAATTTCCATTAAATATAGTCTACATTCACTATGGCATGGTAACAGCTGCTGAATCAAATAATTCAGGGGGTGAAGTAAACAAGAATAGCCCTCCTCTCTCTCCTCATTAACTCTAAGTTGACCCTATCCCATTTCAGCAGAAAACTTTGAAATTCAGCGAAAACTTACTGAAAAAGGTTTCAGTACTTTTTTCAGTTAGTTTTCATTGATTATCAGATAAATCATATCATGAGAGAGTGTGGTATAATGTTGGTACTATTTCTGATAGAGTTCATCCATAAGAAATATATTGGGAAAATTTCTGCACGTGAATGTAACCCTACTTATAATGTGGGTTTCAAGTGCTCGGCTTATGACATTTCAACATGACAGGTCTTCCAGAAACGTAACCCCATCACAAGTCAAGGTATAGGTGTACCAAAATTGAAGCTAAAAAAAAAAAAAAAAAAAAAAAAAAAAAAAAAAAAACTATTCACACATGGACAAAAAGAAAATATGTTCAAAGAACATGAAGAAAAAGAAAGAAACAGTAAAATACCTTTATCAGGAGGGACTGCCTCCCACCTGCAGACACACTTGCTCAAACTCTGTAATATCTCTTTATCTAAATATATAACAATTTATGCGACATTCAACTTGAACTGGCATATCAAACTTTAAAACTTACAATACGATCCTTAACAATAATCTTTCCTCTACATGGAGAGTCATCTTGCCACCTATACAAACTTAATTCAACACTATAACATACCTCTTTATTGAAATATATAACAAATTATGATACACCTCATCCTGAATTTACATTTGAGACAAAACCTTACAGTATGAACCTTAACTATTTTTCTCCTTTACAATTAAATCTAGGTGCTACATATTTGCAAACAAATCACAGATAAAAGCTAAAACTTTTTATGTTTTATGTTTAAAAAAGATCTCTTCAAAATGTTATCTCCAGCTGCACAAAATAAAGTAGATAACCAAACGTTAGGTTTACACTAATAACAATCAGCTACAAGACACTAATTTGCTTTGATAAATTCACAGATAATCTTCCAAGCATGATACCCTCTCCTGGACACAAATCTGTCACTAGAGACCTCTTCTTGGGCATGGGGAGGCATCACTTAATCTAAGTCACATCCAGTCAATAACAAGTATTGCTTCATGATACAATATCCATACCACCATGTCTCAAACTAACCATGTCAAACTGACTACATGGATTTCTCTAATATTTGGCACACATTTTGGAACTTGGAATGAGGTATATTACAATTTTTAGATCATTCCGAAAATGGCAGGCAGCATGATGGATGCCAATTTTATCCAAGTACAATACGGACCAATGTTAGTCATTTTGGGAAAAAATAAAAAAGTTACCAGTATCTAATTTTCATGCACACAAAAACTGGATTTACATTAAATCCCTAAATATCTCATCCCTGTCAAATATGGATGAAATCCATGTCAGCAACTTTTGTACAGTAGCTGTATCTACATTAATGAATGATAAAAAAGAGAAGAATTAAGGTCAAGCCTTATATTTCCCAATCAAACCATGAGAAAGCAACATTTCACACAAAATACATATCCTTGAAATAAGACAAATTTCCTACCAGAGAAGAAACCTATTCAGAAAGAATTACAATATTCAGTGAATCAGTGCTGTGGCTGCAGATAAGTCTTCCTCACACTAGATTATCTCTTCTATAAAGAGAGATCCATAAAAACATTCATGAATAAACTAAGAAATTACACCAATCCTGTTACATTCATCAAATCTGCAGAAAAAAACACAAAACACCACAAAGGAGTAAAACATTAATGTACAATACATCTGAACTACAAGGAACTAATGAGTGGACTGCTCCAACTACAACCTGTTCTAATGATGAAACTCAATCAAACACTCTAACTCAAAACTTTCATTTTGTGAATATTAGTCCTCTTTAATGAAGGTTCTCCAAATCTGTCAGATTTAAATGTAACTACATCAACATACGAATCAGTTTTGTCTATGAGAAATTTAAATTGAAATTAGAACTGGCAGAAATACATTTCCTTTCTCTTTTACACAGGAAACTTTTTGCATTTCAGTGAACTCTAAAGAGAAATTTTATCCTCTTATATATATATATATATATATATATATATATATATATATATATATATATATATATATGAATCCACATATAATCTATCAGAACGTAGGACAGATGTATATGTTCTGAAACTGTCAACAGTATCTCTCATCAAGATATGGAACAATCAGGAGATATTCAAATTGTGCACAAAAAAACTGTGACAAACCACTTTACAGGAGGATACAAATCTGTTCATCACTTTTTTAAAATACAAGTTTCCATTGTTTCTTTACAGTTAACATACTCCTGTTTCTTTCCTTTTCTAAACATTGTAACCTAACCAAAATGCATCCAACTTGCAGGACTGTCTCTATTAAAGTTCATGCTAAAAAAAAATCTTTATATCTAAATGATGTCATGCAGTATGTGGAATGTGACAGATTTACTTCAATATGAGACTGTAACTTGGGGGTTAAAAGTAGGTCTTATCTGTGGTTTTGTGGTGAATTAGAAACAGATAAAAGAACGTTGTAAATGTTTAGATCTGTATCATTGCATGGCCCCCTATGAATAACTTACACAAGGAACCTTGACTGCATTAGCCCAAAACTACAGGACTTGGTAGGTGTTCAGTAGCCAAGCTCTAAGTACAGTAGTACACCTAAGAGAATATCAGGTGTTGCTTTCAGATGGTACTTCACTGCTGCTTGCTGAACATATGAGCACATCTAAAAATAGTCTCTACATATTTACCAAATTTAGAATTCGGTGCAAGACCAATATCCAAATATATCCAGTGGATATCTGTTTGCATTATTACCAAAGACAGCATTAATGGATCTGCGTAGGTCTCCTGGATATGACCATTAGCTGAGTATATGAAAAATAAATATATGTACAGCATGATGAGCAACCACGTCTACCTTAACACAGATCCAATCTTAATATCAAAAGTTCTCTCACTATTCACATAAAAATGCATACAAAAATTACATCTAAATAGTGTTGTCTTTCTGAGGCATTGCAGAATTACAGATTACAACATATCTTAACAACAATCCTGTCAATGTAACTTTAAACACGCTTAGGAAAACACCATGTACATACATGACTGCTTTAAAGTCGAAAATAATTTCCTTTACATGGTAGTAACACCAAAAAAATAGTTCCACTGTCAACAAGTGACCTGATAACTTATTTACATGGGTATTAAAGACAGGGACATGCAAAACCTTTCATCATAAGCTTTCATAACTGCAGAGGAATGGGTTATTGTAAGCTTTACATTGACTGCATATTAAAGAGACTAGGAATCATGGTTTAGTAATTGAGTCATGTGAAACATTCATTGTATAAACTCATTTTTCAACTTATTTCATAAATTCGTTCACTTCTGTTGAAATTCAATTTCTGTGACTTTACAATTTTATCTCAATGACAATTACAATTTGACACACAATAATTGCACAAAAGGTAATGCCACATTTATGACTAAATGCTAAAAATATCAAAATCATACCCAACAAAAAGGAATAAAACGAAAAGATTTGAAACAATAAATTTACACAAGATGGGTGGACAGAATTTTATCTATAACAGAAAATATAGTAAAACCCCATATTGTAATTAATAATGATGGAATTTAGGTCAAATATATTCCAAGTTTATGCTGTAGTCCTCTAATTCCAAATCAGCTCATTCAACACTCAAACGAGATTGTCCTGCAAGAATCTGTTCCCTCCACTAATTGCTCCCTTTTTGTTGAGCCTATAATAATGATTATCATACCCAATCTCTATGGGTGCAATCGCATGTTGGATATAAATGTCATGGTCATCCTGATAACCTTGCTAGGAGCCATAGTCTGTGCTGCTCTTAATGAAAAGCTGCTGAGGATATAAACATCAGAAAAGATGCTGGGAGTCCTGGTATCTGTAATATTAACATTACAACAAGTTTAGGCAAAAGAAGTAACAGTAAGAACACCAAAATTGTTCCAGGCAGTGTGGTACTGTCACAGCCAGAATAAGCCTCCATCATAGGTATGTCTGGCAATTACGAGAAAACACCAACCCAAAGTCTTGCAAATGTTGGCTCTAATCTACATCTAACAGATCACCATTGAGTGCCCTTTAATCGATGATTTCAAGACAAAGGGCTGACATATCAAGAACTTTGTGACTATTTCACTGATACTGATACCCTTGAAGATATTTTATTGCTCCATCCAGAGTTCACTCTGCCCTGTTATATCCATATCCTACTCTGTAACTGCTTCCATCTTTGTGTACAGTACTACCACTCACTTTGTGTACAGTACTACCACTCACTAAGTATGTAATAAATTACTGTATGCACTACATATTATGTATTATGTCTCTAAATGTACTCTGATGCTCTTTAGTATCATTACCAATGTCAATAGTACTGATCCCCCTTTACAGACAGGTTAAGGAACCCTTAACGTGTTTGGGCCCCCCAGGTCTACCTGTAACTCTCCTATGCCAATATACTGAACTGTATTCATGCTTGCCCCTGCATATCCTGTTATATGATCTTCAACTATCACTGAGACATTTTATCAATGTATATTCGAACAAATGAAGATGATAAAAAGATATGATGCAAATATCTATACAATAAGAAATGAATTATGCACAAAAGGAAGAAAAATTTTTTGTCTGCAGAAATCCTGGAAATCCTGGCATTCTGCATTTCCAACAAAGTTCCACACACAGTCTGTGGTTTGATAATGTTACATGCTGTATCCCATAACCTCGCATTTTATGAAGGTTTTAATTGACAAAATCTAAAACCATGCCCCAAGAAAATGCAAATAATATAAAATATATTGTACTGTATATTCCAAAGACAAAGCAATAATGATACCTAACTGTATCTCACAAAGTACTTCACGAAAGTTTCATATGAAATTATTCACAATAAAATCAAAAGGGAAGCAATCCTCCATAAAACCCTGTTATCCACCAATTCTACTGTTATCAAAAGAATCAAAAGTTAAAGAATGTTAAATATTAGCAAGTAAGCTTGGATAACAGGCAAGCTATCACACCAATGCTAGGATAAGGGATAGGCTATACTCCTGCAAAAAGGAACGCTAAACCATCAATGAGAAAGAAAGAGGAAATATCATTCCATTAATGACAAGGCAAGCTATCTGACCACATATGCCTAAAGGATAAAGGATGAAAAAGATAAATCATAATTTGTAAATGGAAAATTAATTGATGGAGACTAAAATGAAGGAAGTTAGATAACAAAAAGAAGGTAAAAGTGGAAAATAAACAATTGAAAAACATCAAAAGAGGGTATTCTAGCATCTTGAGGTTTCTTTCATGGTCTTTCCTCCATACACTCAACATCCACACAACAAAATAAAAATATATCCAATACAAATCAACCTAAATATACTCAACAATCAATTCTATGCAAAAGGTATAATTCCCTCCCTCCCAAATCGCTTCATAACCATCTACTAACCTCCATACCAAAGTAACTATTAAGAAGTTCCATGGAACACTTCTTGTTGCCTGCATTGCAATATAGTAATCAGGTGTGAAATAGGAATGGGTGGAAATATTGTATGAAAAATATCAAAATCATCGGTATCAAGATCTACTGAAAAAAGTGAAATTTTTTTAAGTTATGGCCAGCTTAACTTTCAGGTTAATTACTTAAGCAACAAACAAACTACACATATGGACCTTATGCCATTCAATTGTTTAGATACTGGAAAACAAATGTATGGAGTATAAACTTCCATGCATTTCACCTAATCCTTACAGGCAGTGTAAAATGCATTTTCACTACATTACGTGGTGACTCTCGATGATGGACGGACAGAGAGACAACAGACAGATGGAAGATGGACGGATAATGATGAAGGTCAATGTGATTGCTAAGTGCATGTCATACGTTGCAAGTAACACACTATGCTTATCTGTGCCTCACACTTTAGCAGCCTTTACTTACAGATCCCCCAACCTACAGCAAATATCACGGTGACAAAAACACATTCTATCTACCAATTCATCTATCTAATTATATTCTATCTACCAATTCATCTATCTAATTATCTAAATCTTTGATGACCATTCCCTATAGGACTCCCTCAAGAGGGTGTGCAAGGCAAAAGTCTCCATACCTCCAGGGCCACTTCTTAGCCTTTTAGTCCCCCCCCCCCTTAAAATGCCACTGGCAGAGGGCAACTCTAGTGCAGTGTTTCCAAAGGCTCCAAAACATGTTCTTGCCAACAAACACTAAACAAACACCCTCCCAATCCTATTTCTAACTCCAACACAACCAGACATACAGCAATGGGAAATACATACCCCAGAAATGTACAAGGCACATTCATCTGCACTATGGACAAAACCTATCTCAACATTTAAAACTGATTCAACATATCACAGGCCATCTCATGCCATAATGCAACTTCCACACTAAAAACATTAAACACCTACTCCTCAACTGCCCTAAATTCATCCCACTATGACAAACACAACACTCACCACACTCAACCTATAATCCCAGCTGGTGGACATAGATGGCCTGCTAGGCACTGCAGAAGACATACATTTTAATGGCACTTCTCCCTCCAGCCACCCCTTCTAAATGTAAATACATGCACCTCAATAAAGCTGACTAATAACTTATGAAAATTCTTTTCTGACTTTCTTTGGGTAAATTACTGTTTCTTGTGTGTTGATGCTTCTGTCTCTGCCAAACACATGGCAGAGGTAATCATTGTGAAGATTGGAAGCATTTACCCTCTCTTCCACCAAGATGAATCTTCTTCCAATCCATGGTTCAATTGTTTCTGTTCTGAGGCTGTGCACATAAGGGATCAGGCATATTGGACTTTGAAAAACTCTTCTTCCGCCGACTCCTATTCAGTATTTATCACTGCCCATAATCATTGCAAGTACGTTATCTATAAGGCAAAGCATTCCTGTATTCAAAGGAAGTATGAAAACCTCTCTTCATTATCACTGATAGGTCTTTCCGATTTTTAGCTACAGGTATCGTGAACAACTTCTGTCACTCTAACTTTCCTTCATTTTTCCATTCTGACAGTACTATAGCTGCCTCTCCCATAGACAAAGCTCTCTTTGGTTCCTATTTCTCTCCTAACTAAACCTTGGATGAATATTATTCTTTCACCCCCTGGCGTTACTTTTACTAATCCTATGCCCCTTCCAACAATCTATTTTTGAACTGTCCAAAAAGTGTGTGCCTCTGAACTTGCACTGTGCTTGCTCATGTCATATTTCTGTTTTAAAACCAGAACTTTTCCTTCTTGGAAGCAGGCATTGGTACATCCCACCCCTAAGAAGGGTGACTGTTCTAACACCTCAAACTATCATCCTGTTGCTTTGATGTCTACCATTTCCAATGTCTTTAAATCCCTCCTCAGCTCCCATATCCTCAGACATCTTGAATCTCTACTCTCCTCTCTGATCACCAGTATGGCTTACATAAATTGAGATCCACTGGCAATATTCTATCCTATCTTACTATCTTCTGGTCATCATCCTTGAAAGATTTTGGGAATCTTATATAGTTTCCCTTAACATATCCAAAGCTTTTGACAGGGTGTGGCATTGGGGTCTCAGCTCTAAGCTCCCCTCTTATTGCTTCCCTCCCTCACTTTGCTCCCTCATATCTAGCTGCTTCTCTTGCCATTGTATCATTGAGCTTGTTGATGTATCAGTTTCTCCCTTTCTCTTCATCAACAAGGGTGTCCCTCAGGGTTATGGCCTGTCCTAATCTTTTTCTCCTTTTTATCAATGATTTCCTTTCTTCCATAAATAACCAAATGCACTCATATGCTGATAAATCAACACTTCATTCCTCCACATTCTTCAGTTCTGCTCCTTTTCTTACTCGATCAGCATCTCATCTTGACACAACTCCCTCAATAAACTCAGACTTTGACAGGAAATCTCTCAGTGTGGTAGAAAAAATCTAGTTAAATCTAATGACACCAAAACCCAGTTTCTACCAACTGAAAATTCATTACAGCTTTCCTCTCACTTTTGATGGCTCTGTGATTCCCCACTTGAATCATGAATATACTTGGTATTACTGTCAAATCCACTCTATCTTGGAAACCCCACATTACAGAAATAGCTAAGTCTACCTCCAAGAAAATGGGACTCCTGTTCAGTTGCCAGAATTTCTTTTCTTCCACACAATTGCTCCATTCAAACAACGGACTGATCGATCTTTGTATGGAGTACTGCTCTCATATCAAGGGGTGGTTCTAGCTCTGCATCCTTACTTGAAATTGTTAAGTTAAGAGCAGTCCAAGATTATGAAAAAGGGGTGGGGGTGATCCTAGGGCAGAAGTAAACATAGCTAGAGACTGAGTGTGAGCGAATGTGGCCATTTCATCTGTCTTCTGGCGCTACCTCGCCGGCATGGGGGTTGGCAATGCTATTTTCCCGTGGGGCGGGGTGGCATCAGGAGTGGATGGGGGCGAGCAAGTCTAAATATGTA
>JAYMFT010157007.1:0-12503 GCA_038088735.1 Panulirus argus | reverse complement strand
AAAAAAAAAAAAAAAAAAATATATATATATATATATATATATATATATATATATATATATATATATGGATGAAGGTGAGCAAGTAAGAATATGTAGTGTATATATGTATGTGTATGTACATATGTACATATATATATATATATGTATATATATGTATATATATATATGTGTATATATATGTATATATATATATGTGTATACGAGTGGATGGGTCTTTCTTCATCTGTTTCCTGGCACTACCTTGCTAACATAAGAAACGATGATCAAGTATGAAATAATATATATACATATATATATAATAACAACTTTGTATTTTTAGAAACATAAACTAGTACAATAAATGTAAAAATTTACTGTAACTCTGACAAATGTAAAACTGGTTTCTTACTGGTTAGGACCTGTACTGTCATCCTTACAGAATGTATTTGAGCGGCTACCTACAGCAGGGGGCAGTGTAGCAGTACTACCAACTGGCCTACTCGTTATGCTGGAAGATCTGCTTCTGCTCCCTGTCACACCTGATGTTAGAGTGGCTGAAGGTGTTGGACTAGTTCCCCTTCCTGTAGCTAGTCCTATAGGACGTCCAGACTCTCTCATAGGTGACCTGGTTGACCTACGCCCCATGGCTGCTCCTTTTGATCGTGCAACGATATTTCCATTCTTGACATCAATCTGCCTTCTCGGTTCTGTCTTGCTCGCCTTTGGAGTCTTTGGGGTGTGAGTACCACTGTCGGAGTGTAATTGCGGTGAAGGCTGACCTTCTTGTTGGCTCTGCCCTGTCTTGCTAAGATTTGTGAAGCTGCTACGAAATTCTGGTCGCCGAGTGGGTGTCTGAGGTCTTGGCTCTGTTGACTGTGTCCGAGCAAGCTGCCAAAAAGAGTCTAACCATTAGTAAGTACAGTAAACTAAGAATCCTAGGGAAGACCCCTAATTTATTTCAATAAGCATAATTAATTTCATTAACTGTATCACACGCAACTTAAAAAATAAACTCTGTACCTCCAGTGGTATTTATTATACTTATTAAAAGTGTTAATATCACCTCAAGGTACATAACCATCAAAACATTGACACGGCAATTTTCCATCAAAATATGAGCAATTACATGTAGAACTTTGCTTTCCCAGCTTTGGAAATAAAAGCCTTGACTTGATAAAGATTATCCAGCATTCTTAAATGAAATTCAAAAGGCATTACAAAATATAATACCTGGTTCAGTAGTTAGCAGCAGCTTCACTAATGCTGAAACCAAGTCAAAATGAGTCATCAACACTCATGGGTATAGAGAGAACCATCATCCTATATGTTAAGCAAGATTATGTCGGCGCACTCCTCTGACTAGAATACAGAGTAATACAATGCAAACTGAAAGATGTGTCTGATCAGCAACATGTAATATCATCTTTATAGAAAGAAACTAACACATCCAACACTACCTTAACAATTTGCAACTGGCAACATAGTTCCATGATATATTTTCTTTTTTCATACTTATTGGCTGTTTCCTGAGGAAGCAACAGGAATAGATGAGGAAAAGGCCTCTGTCATTCACAATCAACATCCAATCTCTAGTTGTCATGCACCAAAATCCAAGCCCCACAGACCCTTTTGTGGTTTCCCCTGGCTGCTTCATATGCTCTGCTTCAGTCCACTGACAGCAGGCTGCCTCTTGCATACCATATCACTCCAGTTTACTGTATTCCATGTATGCCTTCCATCCTCCTGCATGTTCAAGCACTAGGCACTCAAAATCTCATTCACTCCAAGCTTCCAAATCCAATTTGGTCTCCCCCTTCTCTTAGTCTCCTCCACTTCCGACACGTGTCCTTATCTCCTCACTCACTTTCCAGGTCCAAATCATTTCAGCACAACCTCTTCATGTCTCTCATATAAACTCCTATTACTACCACATCTCCATCTTACCTTATCATTTCATACTTGGTCAACCCTCCTCACACCATACGTCCTTGAAAATTTAATTTCCAAAATGTTTTCCCCCGTCCATTACATTTTTGTCTACGGTCCACACTTTCATATAGCAAACAAGATTATTATACCATCTTTTATATCCATTACTGCCCTTAAAGACGGTGAACTCTTTCCACAAATTCCTCACTGCACCCAAGAGCCTTGTCTCATCACCCATCCTATGACTTGCTTCAGCTCCCATGGTTCCATTTGCTGCCATATCCACTCACAGGTACCTAAGACACACTATTCAAACTCACACTCCAAATTACCTGTCCCTTTCCACTGTTAAGCCTTGCTTTTACTCACAATTACTCTCAACTTTCTCCTTTCACACACACACATTCTGACCTGCTTCAAAAATTACTGGATAAGTGTGCCTACCTTGATGCAATCCTAGGGTGTTGGAGGAAATTCAGTAGAGGTATAATGTTTGCAGAATACACCTCCCATAACCTTCCCACACATGCTAACCACTCAATGTCCTCACACTAATTTGTTGTGTAAAAAGTGTAAAATTTTTAAAAGCTGAGTCTATTTCTGTTATTCACTAGCCTTGCTGTGCCTGTGTATGAAAGCATATAATGAAAGAAAGCCTTCATTATCCTCCCCACATTTACCACCCAATCTCCCTCACGCAGACTTTCAGTTTAAAACGTGTAATATTTATAAACGTAGTTAAGCTATCCATCACTTATGAAACAAGAGCGTGTATGAAACTTAAGTGTTCAGTACAGAGGGAATCAAAGCCTTCAATATGAGTTTCATAACACCTTTTGTGGTCTGCTGAGTGTGTTTCTGCACACCACTTGAATAGATGGGCAAGATTCTATACCATGTGAGACCATATCTTGAAAATCCAAGCTGCTAAAAAAATGGGTTGAGTTACACACCCTATGCAGCTGTGGGTAGGCCACAAACATCCAAATGCACACATCAATATAATAGCCTATCAGTAATGAGAAATGTCATAAATACATGTATGCATACAGACACAAATTACATTATAAGCATGAAGAGATCTAAAGCATCACCTTAATTTCTGCAGTGTCAACATAATAATTACAAGGCCAAAACAAGTTGCCTATCTCTTTATAAAAAAAAAAAAAAACTACTGCACAGCAATATGAGACAAACACTTAACAGCTGGTTTTCATTCAGTCATTAATGGAAATGATCTACATAATCAAACCTTTGTTTCGTTTCCTGACCCATCATTTAGGAAGGTCATAGTCTGACCTCGGGCTGCTGTGTTGGGTTTTCTGTGGGGAATCTCGTCCTCAGAGGCTGAGCTACCTGTGGTCTAGGAAAGAAAAGCAGTAGAAGCAGGTTATTACTTTTGCAGGTTAAGCAGTTGAAGACTTGTCCTTAAAATCATAACTTTCTAACATGCACATGGTAAAAGAAGGAAAAAAAAAAATTGCTGATGCCCACATGCTCAGCTGGTTATCAGAGGTGCTGCCATATAATATATATAAGGGAGATAGAATACTGTCCAAGTATCTCCTACATGCTGTTGGGGAATGGAAGCAAGGGCTGGAAATACTCCGTTCCCTTGTTACTTTACAAAAGAAGAAATAAAGGAAAACCAAATTAGGATTTTTTCATACATATTTGCCATTTCCTGTGCTAACAAGGTAGCATCGAGAACAAATGACCGAACCTTAGAGGGAAAAATCCTCACTTGGCCCCTTCTCTGTTCCTTCTTTTGGAAAGCAAATCAGAAGGGGAGGAATTCCAGCCTCCCACCCCTTTTAGTTGCCTTCTAAGACAGGCAGTGAATAAGTGGGTATATATTCTTTCTTCCCCTATCCTCAGGGGTAACATACATACACATATATATATTCTTTTTTCATATTTGATTAACATTTCCCACATCAGCCCAGGAACAGACAAAGAAAGGCCACATTTGCTCACATCCACTCTCTAGCTGTTGTGCAGTGCACCAAAACCACAGTCCTCTATTCACAACCAGGCCCTAAAGCTTTTCCATGGTATCCTGCAACTGTTTCATATGCCCTGGTTCAGTCCACTGACAGCACATCAACCCCTGCATACCAAATCATTCCAATTAACTCTATCCCATACATGCCTTTCACCCTCCTGTATATTTTGGCCCCGAGCACTCAAAATCATGTTCATTCCATCCTTTCATCTCCAATTTGGTTTCCCCTTCTTTCCCTTCCACTCCTGACACATATATCCTCGCTGTCAACTTTTCTCACTCATGCCAAATGGCATGCACCAAGCATCAGAGTGGGGAGGAATAACAGTTTAAGGAGTGGTAGAGGATGTCCGAATCAGGATTTGGTGCTACCTCAATAACGTGATAAACAGCAAACAACTGTGAAAGAAAAGAAAGAGGTATATATACGAGTGCTCCATGGTACAACCATGCTAATTTCCAAGTCAATCTATCTTTTAGTTTTTGGGAGTCACTAAACAACAGGTTGTGAAAAAAAAAAAAAAATAGAACGGGTAGAACATTGAAAATCAATTTTCCAGTATATTCAAAATCACTGCCAATTTCCCAGGATTATTTTTGGTAAAACTTTATCAAATGTTTTATACTGTACAATACTATATGTATATTTACAAATATCTATCCTTCAGGTTATGTAAGAAAGACTACCACCCACAAATCACAAAAGGTGACTAAGAGGAGCCAGAATCAGGAAATCTTCCTATCCTGAATCTCCACTTCCAGAAGAAACTGGAGCCAAATAAAGATTTTTCTTCTGAGATTCAGGTATCTTTTCTTGACATTGCATCAATGTGACAGGAAACAATGTACAGGTATAAAGGAATGTTACAAGTAAATGTTATCTAAATTCACATTAGGTATACATGACATTCTGTTAGAATCAGGATGTATGAGATTCTAAAAACTAAGCTGCTTGGTCCTAAGGATTTAGTATAGTAGTGCCTCAGTTTAATGGACCCCAATATAATGTTTTCAGATTTAATGGACTGGGCAAATTATAATACATTATATATTATATTTATTTATTATACTTGATCGCTATTTCCCGCGTCAGCGAGGTAGCGCTAGGAAACAGACGAAGAAAAAACCCATCCCCCCGCATTTCATATCGTTCTTGTTTTTGGTATTGTGGGGGTATACTCGCTTTGTTTCTGTCTCTGTCTGCCTCAAGTTATCACGAGTTTTTGTATACAGAGAACTGTGACTTTATTTATTAAGTTAATTTGCAATCCTTAGAGTTCAAAATGGCATCAAGTGATAGAGGAGTTAAAAAAAAAAATGGTTACATTTGATTTAATGGACTTTTGGCATTAACAGATGCCCCTCCCCCCTATTACTCCATTAAATCAAGGAATTACTGTATTTTCACCATTATACCTGTACCAACAGTTTGAATGAGACTGTCTAAAGGTATGAATATGTGTAAATATCTTCTTATTGTGCAAAATGACTTTCAGAGGCCACACTCTGACAGAAGATAACTGGGATCAAAACTCTTAGCCAGGTGAGCAAGAAATTGTGGTTTTAATTCTAAGGAAACTGTAAATGAATTGTAATACCGACTTTTTATATGCATACAGGTGAAAATTAGTTTTGATTGAATTCCACACAGATATAAGGATTGTGGAGATTTTAAATCACCCTGTCATGATAATGTAGCTGAAAGTAAATACAGTAAGCCTCAACAACTTATAGAAGTACTATATAGTACTTATAGTAGTACTATATTTGGAACTGTTAGAGTTAGTGCACACTGTGTGACAATTGTCAAAAGCAATGCCAAAGCAAGACATTTGAGCTATAGTACTCAGCCTGTCGTTAAGCTCAAAGCAAAAATATATTTTATTTAAAATTATTTCTAAAAGGCAAGTAAGGAAAGAAGCAAATCAAAAGGTCACCTTCTACTAAGCCAAGAGAACACTTGTTCATCACTGCTATATACAAGCTACATAAAATTGCCAAATAAAAATCAAACTTGAACATTAAAGGATGATTCCTGCAACACTTTTGCTGACAAATCTCACAAAATTGCAAACATAATTTTCCTGCCTTTGTTTGAAGGATCCTATGCTTCTTTTACTGAATAAAGGCATGTCTGCTCAACATGCAGAAATATTAACAAAGTGCAGGTGCCCCGAGATAACCATAGTGGAAAGAATGAAGATGCTTCCCCCTTCCCCCAGGCCCATATTGTAAATAAATGAGATTATGGGGTTCAAATGATGAAAATAGCTATCTATCATTTTTACATTTGTCATGGGACCATGGAGAGTGATTTTGAACATAATATCCGAGAAAGGCTCAACCTTGAAGGACAGGAAATTACATGCTGGGGTAAATGGGTATACACATTAGTCAAATGGCAGCAATGCACAAAGATTTAAAGGCCTTAATGGCATATTAATATGTCTTTAAATGCTTGGGAGTTATTTCATCCTTTCACAACAGATCTGGCTACAGTATCCATCTGCATTTCTTCAATAAAATTAAATGTATCTATATTTCTCATTTTGTTCCCTTCGGGAACTCCCTTGAGGGGGTGGCCAAGGCAAAAGAGTCTCTATAAAGGATTGACTGGCATGCAAAAGTATGAGAAAATACTCAGAAAGCATCATTAATACCTTTGTGTTGACCTCGTCCACTGCTGTGAAAGAGGCAGCAGAGGGTTTGGTTGAAATATCTGACAGCTCCCAATAAACGAGGATATGGTGTTGTATGTTTGTCTTGAATGTGGTTTCTCACTCTACTCTTATTTCTTACAGACATTATGGTGAAATGACATGAATATAGTTAGAAATATTACACTACACATATTAAGAATGAATCTGAGGAGGAAGACCGGCTAACACGTGGGGAGGATAGTGGAAGTTTGTTTCTGTTTTCTTTCTTTGAAACTTGGTTTGAAACTCTGCTCTTGTTTCATGCACAGCATTGGTGCTGAATAACATAAATATACTTAAGCATATTACAATACACACATTAAAATATCATTGTGGAGGAAGGGTGGCTTGCATGTGTGGGAAGGATTTGTTTTTTCTTTCTTTCTCTCGTACTGGGTTTCATAATCTGTTCTTGGGAGAGGCAGGACCAAGATTAAAATATCGAAGTGCCACTTCCTGATGAAGGAACTCACGATTTTAGGTTATGTAGTGAATAAACAAGGAATCATTACATGTGATGATAAAGTGGAAACAGTAACAAGTTTTCCAATGTGTAAGACAACAGATGACATGTGGTCTTTCATGGGTTTTGCCATATTTTATAGGGCTTTCATTGGTAAATTTGTGAAGAAAGCTGTTATGAACAAATACGCAGAAGCAGGATAGGAAGTTCGGTCAGAATGAATCATAACACCAAGTGGATTTAGGTGTCATTTTACAGAATACTACATTATCCTAAATTACCAGAAAAGTATTAATGTGTATCTTTACTCATTTCCTCATCTTCAAGGAAATGGGCAACAAGAACTTTGTGAGCATAAGTCTTCCTAAAGAATTTAGAAATGTTTTGAATACCTTAAAACTCACTTACCATGAAGGTCCATGTAACATATCATATGTAGCTTGCAGATGTGAAAGTCATCTCCCAATTCTCCATAAAATTTTGAATACATGATATGAACTTACAGTGTGACTTGGTGTGCGATGGACAGTTGTGGTTCTCCTTGGCAAATGGGATGACTCTGTAGGTCCAGGGGTGCGTGGCCGGGAAGATGAGGGACCTGATGCTCTGGCTGGGGTGTGGGAGTGTGGCCGACCTGGATCTGGCCGTGATAGTGAACGGGTGAAGGTTGCACCACGGGTGAAGCCTCCTATTGGAGTTGTTCGTTTATTACTAGAGTGAGTGTCTTCTTCTGTTGAAGTATCAGTCCCCTGAAAAGACACTGCAAATGTAATCCTTCTGCACTTAGAGTGACACCTATATAACTGAGAGGGTTCAGCAGATCGCAACAAAGATGCTAACTGAATTGAAAGCAGAGCTACAGTGAGAAACTGGGGCCAATAAATTTGCCCATTATGGAAAACAGAAGAGTAAGTGTTTAAGTCAGTTTGATGACATCAACAATGAATGTTTCTTTATAAGTTGCAATGGCAAAGTAACCACCGGTCACAAGATGAAGCTAAGTAAGAAGTTGGTTAGAAAGGATGTAAAAAAGTCCCACACTTTTTAATAAAAAGGTAAAGGATGATTAGAATAAACTTAGTGATGATAATGTGAAAGCTAGCAGAATATAAAAAAAATTCCAGAGTGAGAGGGCTGGCACTGAGTAGCAGAGAAAACCACATAGTGAATATATTGAGTAAAATGTAAACTATGGACCTCCATGATGTAGTCGTTAGCATTCCTGACCATAACACATTCATGGGCCGCCCTGGAGTTTCACCAATTATGAAGAGTTTTGCCATGGCTACCCCCCTTGAAGGAGATGGAGGAAACGGTTATCAGAGATACAGATAGAGAGAGGGGTTTTAGAGACCAAAGATTATGAAAACCACAGTTCTAAAACAAGACGACCTGGAATATCAAAGTTAGCTCTAAAAGTGGTATATGTGAAAGGAGACGGATTAGTAAAAATAACAATGGAGTTGAGAGATAACTGAGGGTAAACAAATTCAAGTAATAAGAGTAGGGACAAAAGAAGAAGCACACGTGGAATGGCCCACCTGTCTAGGTCTTCGAGGACGTTCTGCTACAGTACGAGCAGACTGCGATCTCTGTATAGCTGCCTGCCTGGCCTGAGCCCGCAGAGTAGAAGCTCGTGTTGGTGGTGGAGTTTGGGTTCGAGGACGGGAAAGACTAGCTGGTGGAGTCTGGCAGCGGGTGGGATCTTGACCTGATGCAGGTGGTCGCCTGACACTTGTTCTCTGAGAAGTTGGAACAGCAGTGGCACTTGCACTGCGCATCAATCTGTGGTCACCAGCTCGACCAGGGGTGCCACTGCCATCACTGCTACTGCCTCTTAATCTCTGTAAGTATATCTAATGTGAAGTATAATTGAACAGGAAAAGATTTAGAAAGCATGTGAAGAAATATTTACATAACAAAGATGTGGACACGTGAAACTAAGCTGACTGAAGAAATGAGTGTGCAGAAATTTCAAAAGATCACATGGTAGAAAAGAAAGGTTCAGTGATGAAGCTTCAGTAGAAGAGCATGAATACTTAAATTTGTTTGCAGACAATGGCATGCTGATGAGAAAAGTACTGAATACAAAAAGTTATGAAAATTTATACATAGACTTCATCATGCTTAAATACTGGTCAGATGCATGAGCTAATTAATTTCAATCCAAATAAATATACTGATGAAGGAAGGAACTTTTTCTTTTAGAGATGCCAGTCAAATACAAAAGTCCACGTCATGGCCAGGCCTTAAGTGAACTACAGAGGTTAATGAAGGGGAGAATTTTGGAGGAACTGAAAAACCTGTCATTTAAAATGTACCTGGTCATAATTAAAGGGAAAGTCATGATAGGGTAGAGAGTTCCAAATTTCATAACCACTTTGTAGGAATGAAACTAAAGGAGTCTACCTACAGGAACGACTTTCTAGACATGAAAGCCAAACTGTTATCTGAAAGCCATAATCAGGTTGTGGGAGATAAGCAATCTTTAAAAAGGCCAGGGGTAATGAAAAATGGTGATAAATATTTACCATGTATATCACCCACATTAGGGCATAAACATAGAGATGAAAAGAATACATTTTATGATGTATATTTTCTATGAACTAAGGAAGCTGACCTATTAGGAGAGGAGAGCAACTGAAGTAAACACAAAGTCACAAGAAGACAGGGTAAAAACCCATAAAATCCCTAATGTAATGCATATAGTTGATGTGTAACAGTTCTCTAAAACTGGGAGCAACCACTCATTAAGAACACATCAATAGAGAACCCAAGAAGTCAAGAGAATTTTGAGAAAACACTTATTAGGAAAACTTTATCCGAGAAAGGGAACAAAGTGAAAAATAGAGGCTAATGGCATGAAAAATGAAAATACAGAAATGACAAAATAACATGGCTGTATAAAGCTCTGTCATCACACAAACAAGTAACTAAACATACAGAAAAAGTATACAATGAATGTATTTCTGAACCTAAGCTTCATGCACAGAGTAGACAATGAATGTATTTCTGAAACTTAAGCTTAAATATAATCTCTGCACTTACCCTACTGGAGGAAGAGAGCCTTGGTCTCGGGACACTGGGACGTGAGAATTCAACGACCACTAGAGCAGCATCCTTAATCCTCCGTTGTGTACTAGGAGAAAGCATGGGCCACTTGCGACACACTGCTACTCGGTTGGCATTGTGAATCATGAATTTCTCCACCTGATTCAGCAAGTTCTCCAGAAAGTTTAAGAAGGTCTGAAAGGAAAGACAGTCACAAATATCAGTTTAATGTTTATACATCTGACTTGATAACTTGAGTGGCACAATCTTCCTTAAACATTTTAATATTTTCTAATAACAAGGATTCCTACTTCATTTTCTCTACTGTCACTAGGATTATCCGTTTATTTTAAAAACATAAAAGGAAATTACTTCAGAGACTTCAGGTAGCCCATCCTCTTGGCTCTGCTCAAGAAATTTAGCCAGCTGAATGTGTGAGAGAACAGCTTGGTCAGGACGTATCAACTCACACGCCACACGCATTGTGTCTCGTAAACTGTCTATGCTCCAACCACTATCTCGTCCCAAGGCAATAAACCTGAGAAACATTCTTGAATTGAGACATGATTCACTAAATACAAGTAACCCCATATATATCTACAGTCTTTATTACTCAGCATGAAAAACTCAAGACAAAATATCAGATGCAAAGCAAAATATAAAAATTATTCCTTTATGATCAACAATCTCTCGACAAACCTTTCAGAAACCAAAACTCCACTCATGTTGGCAGCTATGAAACTAGTTGCTGCCTCTAGTAACTGAGCAGCAGAATCAAATACAGGCTGGGCCCATCGTACCATTGGTAAGGACGACAATACCCTTTCACATCCCAAAGCCGTGTCTATCACGTTGCTCACACTCTGTAACCAAAACAAGCTGCTTGAAGTGTTGCTTCATAATACGTCGCTTATCAGTTAACAGTCAAAGACTGTGTAGTGTGGATAAGCGATAGGCATGCAATAATTTTACAAGATTTCAACCTCATTTCAAATATTGTCTGTGTAATTTCTGAGCATACAGAAAAGTGTATTTCTGGCATATGTCAATCCATGACTTCCAAGTACTGGCTAATACATAAGTCCTATTCCTAATTCCAAAATGATCAACAGTTAGCTGTGATTTTTTTCTATGCATAGAATCACATTCAAATGTCTGATATGGAAGTGCATGGAGCCATATGTAAGAGTCTGATATGGAAGGAGTGCATGGAGCCATTTTTGCAATAGGGGTTGTCAAAAATAGAAACAAATACATACATGTTGCAATCCACAAAAAAAACATAAAACGGATGTTGGCTCACCATATCATCCAGTAGCTGTTTAAGGCATCGGTCCTGCACCTCTGGGGGAAGGGCAGCATAGTTTCTAGTGGGCAGCACAACAACAAAGTGCTTAGCCACCCAACGCAGACAACGGTGATAGAGGTCATCGAGGCAATAGGCACCAGCAATGGGCAAGACGTCCAACACTCCTTCAAGACAACCTGAACACGGCTACAGAAGGAGGGAACAAAATATTAACTACTGAACCCCATCTACACCATTATTTTGGCTCCTATGTATATACGCAATACATTCCAAGTGAACATAGGTACGTGCTTGACCCAGAGCAGGAATTAAGACACATAAATATGTACTTGCACCGACATTTGCACATGGTCATGGAAAACATAAAAAGTGTTGAAAGGACAAGGCCAAAAATGTCAGATTTGTAATTCAAATCAACACAATCCTTTTTTTTCAGACATTTTATATTACAGAACAAATGGTGGACCATGAGACATCATTTTGCTAAAAATAATCAATGACATCATGCAAAAGTGAAGAAAGTTTAGAAAAAATTTCTTCAAATTTTTTTAACTTTTTTGAATATTTAAAACTTCTTGAAAATATCTTTTTACAAAAATTATGGAAGACATATTCTTTTCAAATTTTAAAAGAATTTTTCTGAAATAGTTGAAATTTTTTTTCTAATTTTTTCAAAATGATTTGTTTAAAATATTTTGAAAAGTTTTTCAGAATACTTAAAATTTTGATAGTCTTTAAAAAATTAAGAAATTTTAGAAACTATTTTTTGAAAACATTTTCTGATCTTTTCAAAAATATTTTCAAAACTTTGAAAAATTTCTGAAATATTTTTCAATTTTTTAAAACATTTTGATATTTTTTCAATTTTTTTATTTTTTTAATATTCTTATGAAAATATATTTTTGAAAAAGTTTTTATGAAAAATATGTAAAAAATTGAAATAATTTTTAATACATTTTTTTTAAATTTTTTTACTGAAATTTTTGTTAAATATTTTTATATATTTAAATTTGTATATATATATCTATATATATATATATATATATATATATATATATATATATATAT
>JAYMFT010156996.1:0-12504 GCA_038088735.1 Panulirus argus | reverse complement strand
CACACACACACACACACACACACACACACACACACACACACACACACACACACACACACACACACACACACAGGCGTTAATTACTTCCTCTAGTCCTGCTGTTAGAAAACTAGATTGTGAGGTTCATTATTTACCTTTAGAAAGGTGTTTGTTAAAAGTCAGCCACAGAGTAATTAGTTATATTAGAAAATTGATTATTAGAATCATTAGCCAGATGACTTGACTTCCCCATCCTAATTAAAGCGCCTCTCTCCCCTGTGTAGTGGTCTGCTAGCGAGACACCAGGCCTTTTAGAAGCATTTTCAGCAGCATAGAGCACGGAACACGGTTCTTCCCCCCCTTCTCTGCTGCAGGGTCTGCCCGTGGCACGTCATGTTATGTAATGTGTGTGTGTTCCTCCTCCTCCTCCTCCTCCCGAAGTTTGACCCAGTTTTCTCGCTCGCGGGCGGTGTAGGTGGCGGCGAGGCCGAGCGAGGGCTGAGAGGGCCGGTCTTCACGACGGGGCGGCGCCTGGTGGTGGACCCGCGCGCCCTGCACCCGGCCTACGCTCCTGCCTACCAGGCCTACGCCGCGCCGCCCTACCTCGCCAGATACAGCTCTACCATCACAGTGGGCGGTACTACCATCTCAGTGTTTGTTTATGCTTTATTCTCTCTCTCTTTCTCTCCTTCCTTTTCTCTCTCTTCCCCCCATCTTTCTGGTTTTGGGCAATATCAGTGGCGTAGAGTACTGGTTGGCGCCTGGTGGGGGTGTTAACGTGATGTGGGCGGCGGCAGTGGTGCACCTTCCCCACCCTGGCATGAGGGAGGGTGGTGTTAGGGAAGGCGCCCTCACTGGCCGCCCCCTCCCTCACACCTCTCGGACGGTGCAGGAGAGCAGGGCCACAGCCGGGCTTATCCCGCTGTCGTCCCCCCCCCCCCACCAAACTGACTAACTCTAATGTGATCCTCCCCATACTACTCTACGGTACCTGGTGCAGGCCCGGCCCGCCTCAGTGTATAGCTGCTGAGGGCAGTAGTTGTAGTGGCAAGTTGCTAGAGTGCCTCCTTCGCTTGTCTTGATTCAGCATTGTTATGTTTGTAGGTTGTAATGGCCTTGACAGCAACTTTGGTTTCACCAGGATTACCCCCACAGTATAGCAATATCCATATATGTATATATATATATATATATATATATATATATATATATATATATATATATATATATATATATTTGCAACAAGTCCACAGGAAAATGAAACACGATGAGTTACCAAGTGCACTTTCGTGTAATGATCACATCGTCAGGGGAGATACAAGAATAAGTTAAAAGACTTCGAACAGTCAGTTGATATACAAGGAAGAGTCGTAGCTAAGACGCTATTGGTAAACAAGCGTCATCGGTGACGCTTGTTTACCAATGGCGTCTTAGTTACGTCTCTTCCTTGTATATCAACTGACTGTTCTATATCTCACTCTTTTATCTCTCCTGATGATGTGATCATTACACGAAAGTGCACTTGGGAACTTATCGTTTCATTTTCCTGTGGACTTATTGCCTGTACTAGATCACGCGCACCACTGTGTCCTCTTGCAATATATATATATATATATATATATATATATATATATATATATATATATAACAGTTTATTATTATTATTATTATTATTATTATTATTATTATTATTATTATTATTATTTTGAGAATGTATAGTAGTGGCGTTTAGCGCAGGTAGCCTAAAAAGCATTTCGTATTTTCCACTTAAGTTTCAGTTGCACATTTTGCTGAATGTTCATTAGTTGCTCGACTTGGCAGAAGAATAAAAAGGATTCTGCTTTGTAATTTTGCACACATTTATCAGCACACTTTATTTCAAATGCATATTTCTCACCATGTAAACTGTAAGGTAGCGATGTTGGTGTGGGTTGCACCATGGCACGGAGGCCGGAGACCAGCGGTAACATGGGGCACCCACCGTTACAGTTGACTGCCTGCCTTTATCTGTGTATGGGTACTTGTCTGTCTGTCTGTTTGTGCATGGGTGATTGTCTTCAAGACTGTCTTTATGGATGACTGTCCTTATACATCGTTTTGTGTGGATGATTGTCCTCATGTATCTGTTTGGATGATCGGATGTGTGTGTCTATGTCCCCCCGTCTGTGTATGGATGGTTGTCTTCTTGTATCCTTGTGTATGGATGATTGTCTTCATGTATCCTTGTGTATAGATGCTTGTCGTCATCTATCTTTATGTATGGATGATTGTCTTTCCGTCCCGCTCTGTCCCTGACTGTGTATAGTTGATTATCTTCCATTGGCCATATATGTATTGATGAAGTACCTCCCCGTCTCTGTCATTACCTGGACTATTGCCTGACTGTTGTCTGTGTATGTGTGAGCTTTGGACTGCGTGTGTGTCATGGCGCGGCGCGCTCCCTCGAGTTAAATATTTAAGGTCTTGATAGAATGAAAACTAGGTGCCTTGTGTCCGTAGAGTGTTGTGCTACATTGTCTACTGTAATGTACCCCTGACACTTATGGTGGCTTAAAGGTCAGAGGGTCATAGCCAGCAGCCCCCCCCCCCTTCTCTCTCTCTCTCTCTCTCTCTCTCTCTCTCTCTCTCTCTCTCTCTCTCTCAAGCTCTTTTCCAAGCCTGCTTCTCCAACACTGCTTCAGCACCTTTGCAACATTTCCAGCCAACCTTCCTACTTTCAGTACCTTTCCAACACCGCTTCAGAACTTTTCCAGCTCAGCCTCTGTACCTTTCCAACAATAATTAAGCACCTTTTAAACACCGGTTCGGTACCTTTCCAACACTGCTTCAGAACCTTTCCATCTCTGCTTCAGCGCCTTTCCAACTGCTTCAGTACCTTTGAACAAACCGGTTCGGCACCTTTTCAGTAGTGCTTCAGCATTACTACAGTATCTTTTCAAAACTTGTTTAGCACCTTTCCAACACTGCCTCACACCTTTCCAACACTGCATTAGGATTTCCAGCATCAGCACTTCACCAACTCCCAGAGAAGAGCTACAGATATTTCCAAAGCAGGACTGCCAACATATCTGCATCACTGCTCCCCATCTCCAGCACTACTTCAGCATTCCCCCAAACACTCCAGTATTATTCCATCGTCAGTGCTTGCACCACGTCCTCAAACACCTAATTTTTCTTGTTTGTATGAATCATGTTCGCAGTCGGGCAGGCAAGAAACCAGACAGAATGCTGGACGACCGCGGCTGATGTATTTGTATACAGCCCATTTTACTGCTGATACTTAAACGAGCTTCGAGATAACAGGCCGGCGCTAGTGGTCGTGCTTGACGTCACTGGAGCAGAGGGTTAAGAGCCTGCGTGGTTTCCTGGCCACAAAAAAATAGCGGTTCATGAGATATATTGATAATAGGCTTTAGTAAAGTGTGTCTGTCTGTGAGTATTACCTGTGTGTTACGGGGAGAGGGCTTTGCACTCGTGTTGCCCCACCTCTTAACTGTCTGTAGCTATTTAGGTTTTATGACTCTTCCTATGCTCTTCGTAACTTAGGATGATATAATTTCCGGAGGTTCATTTTATGTGTGAGAGTTGTAGACCCCTCCACCCGGCCAGACAACTGAATTCTTACGGTTGAAAAGGAAGAGCTTGAGTTTACGGGGTTAGTTGGATATGTGTGTTAACTAGGTCACAGGGAGCTAGATTCGTCTATAGACTTGATTGCTGTGTACATGGGAGGATGTGGGACACCCAGATGATAGGGGACATGATGGTTTGTGACGAGGTCATCTGCCGGAGGATGTTAATAGTACCCTTCATTTGTAATGTATATAGATAGAGACAGAATAGTATTGGAGAAGGTTCCGCCCCAACGACTCGTCACAGATGGAGACAAGATGGTGAACCAGAAGGCACCTTCCTACCCACCGCGTCCACCGGTACATCAGCCGGCGGGAAGACAGCTAATAATGAAGACAAAACTGACATGAGGCCCCTAGCTATGCCATGTTTAATGATGATGGTTCGTGTTTAAAGACCTCCTTCCTATGGGACATGCTTAAAGACGCTATTCAGTACACTCTTGTCTCACTTACAGCCTTCACTACTGCAGTATTGCAAGAGGTCACAGTGCAATATGTACGAGGTAAAAGATTGGTGTCAAGGGGTCACTTGATCTGGCTACGTATGGGGGGAACAGTCTCTGACTGCCGCTTGTTTGCTCTTGTGTTGAGTGGTCGAGGGCTCCTACCTGATAGCGTGTGTGTGTCAATGTAATTACTAATTTTTATGGAGGAAGTTCTATCCTGTGGGGCTCCATATCGAGAACTTTTGTTTGTTGTCAGCGTTCGCATTTTCATCACTTTAATTTTATTCCAGTCTTACGTTAAGGTCTGTAATTGTTCCAGTTGTTCTGTATACTTGCTTCTTTCAGAGAACTGTTCACTTCTAACATCATCTGGTTGGTTTAAAATCACTTTTCATTGTTCTGTATTCTGTGATGGACGAATAAATGGCCTTTAACCACTTACTGTAATGTAGTTCACTTAACTCATGTATCATCCTTGTTGCCCTCATCTGGACCTTCTCCGTTAGTTCTATGTAATTTTTGAAGTGTGATGACAGAATTGAGAAGCAATGCCTAGTTTTGGTCTAATATTTTACTGACCAGTTTACTGAGTATTTCATTGTTCTTATACTTGTATTCGGTTCTGATATTTGCCAGCAGACAGTTTGTCCCCATTACAGATGTCCTGAAGTGGGGCTGTGGCAACAATTTAAACACTATACGACTCACAGTTCCTTTTACGCATATTTTTGCAGCTTATTTCGTTGTAGATAATATTCGTATCGAGTCTCTCTCTCTCTCTCTCTCTCTCTCTTCTTTTCGCTAACGGTGCAGTTTGGTTCGAGCGCTTCAAACGACCGTAACGACTCCCGGGCGTGCACAATGACCACGACCCCCGCTCCCACCGGGCGACGTATACCTAAGCAGTGTTGTGACGCCGAGGTGACTTGCTGCCTGGCACTGGTAGTCATGCACAGCTGACGACAATGGGGGAAGTGTCGAGCGCTGACTGTTTCCGGGTCGGTAGCCGTCCTGCCCTTATCCTGGGTCCGCTTCAACCTCCTGACCTTCAGGGGAGGAGGCTGAGGTTGTTATGTGGGGGTGGGTATAAGGGGGGGGGAGGGAAGGAAATGAAGGTGATGGGGGTGAGGAGGTGGAGGAGGATAGTGAGGTGATGAAGGTTGGGGGAGGAAAAAAAGAGAGAGGGTTGGTTTGAAAGGAGGGATGGAAAAGTGAGGAAGAAGAAACAGTGTTGGAGAGGGGGGAAAAAAAAAATGCTGAGGAAAGGGAGAGGCAGTGTAGTACTGGGAAGGAAAGGTATGATGATGGAAGATGGAACAGAAGACGGGTAGCTCAATCCTCTATAGGTGTGAACCAGCGCGATCCCCGTCCTCCCATCATTTCCCTGAGGCTTCTCTAACCATCAACACACAGTTTCCTGAAGACGACCGACTCAAAACCACAAGCACTTTCCTCTTCCGTGTCCAGTGACATCTGGTTACATTGCTTATGTATGAATTAGCAGTGTAATAATTTTTATATGAGCTCTATATAACATACACAACGCGAGGGCATTCATACAACGCGAGGACATTCATACAACGCGAGGACATTCATACAACGCGAGGACATTCATACAACGCGAGGGCATTCATACAACGCGAGGACATTCATACTAGTTTTACACTGAGACAGAGAGATCAAAACACGGGGAAACAGATGATGATGATGATGATGGTGATGATGATGATGATGATGATGATGAATGATGATGAAATCAACAGAAAAACAAACGAAAAATTGCCGTAATACAGATACAAAGTTAAACAAACAACTAAATAGGAAGATAAGCGGAAGGAGGATACGAGAAACGGAGAAGATAAAGACAGAAGGTGGACAGACTAGACAGACACGAAAACAGACAGAGGGAGAATGACAGTTTGACAGAGACAGAAAAGAAAAAAAAGACAGAGAATGAAACAGACATGATAAAAATAATGAATATAGCCACACACACACAAATATCATATCAATGGAAATAACCACACACACACACACACACACACACAACGTCACTCAAACATCCGATCGCGTCACTCTGTCATAACGACGCACCGTCTACGGCGAATTAGCTGGACGGCGTTATGACCTTTACAACGGCGAGGCCACTCAGCGGCACCGAGGTGCCACCGCTGGCTGGCACTGTGGGTGAAGACGGCCGTGCAGCGAGCAAGGACTCTGCAAGTGCGTGGTTAAGGTGAAGTCTAAATTTAGGGAGCAAAGGCTGTCTTAGGCATAACGTGGGGGAATAAAGATGAAAAAATAAATGAATTCAGAATTTTGAGCGACTGGGTTGTGGCGATCTGAAAAATGAGGTTGTGGCGATCTGAAAAATGAGGTTGTAATGGTCTAAAAAAAGAGGTTCTAATAGTCTAGTAAATGAGGTTGTGACGATCAGATAAATAAGGTTGTGACGATCTGATAAATGAGGTTGTGACGGTCTGATAAATGAGGTTGTGACGGTCTGATAAATGAGGTTGTGGCGGTCTAGTAAATGAGGTTGTAATGGTCTAGTAAATGAGGTTGTAATGGTCTAATAAATGAGGTTGTAATGATCTAGTAAATGAGGTTGTGACGATCTGATATATAGGGTTGTTAACGGCCTGACAAGAAGCTGTTTTAACAGTCTGATAAATGGGGTCATAACTGCTTGATAAAGGAGGTTGTAACTTTTGGATGAATGAGGTTGTGACTGTCTTGATTAACGGAAAGCAAGACTGATTGATGACTTACTTCAGATCATGAAGAATGGATGAACACCCCGCCCTTCCATGCTATCAGTAAAAAAGAAAAAAAAAAAATCCATGACATAGAATGATAAGAGAGATTTATTCTTTATCTTTTTCATTCTCAAGACCTCAATTTCTTCCTAATGATCCTCAGAATAAATCTAGGAGAAGCCTCAATATGATACAGGGAGGTCAGAGAGACGTGTTGCGTACCTTTGTTTTACAGAGCGAGTGTCCCAGATTTCACGACAGTAAATACAGAGAGAGCTTAAAGAAGAAAAAAGATGTATATGAGGGACCGACACATATACAAACACGCACACACATATCATCTTTATTCACCCGGTGCGTCTGTCCGTTGTGACGAATGTCCGTAATAACAGCGGCGTATATGTCAACCCCTGAGGAGGAGAATGGCGGACTTGCTCTTGGGGGTCAACTGTGTGTGCTGGAAGGAAGAGCTTTTTCTATTTTCCTTTTTTGATACTTTCCCTAAGTTTTTTTTTTGACACTTTCCCTAAGTGGGAGAGAGGGAGAGAGAGAGAGAGAGAGAGAGAGAGAGAGAGAGAGAGAGAGAGAGAGAGAGAGGAGAGAGAGAGAGAGGGATGGGGTGCCGTTCGTTGCAAAATATTTCGTGGGAGGGAGGAGAAGAGACTAGAGTTTTGAGGTACGTTTATGGCTAATGGGATATAGTCTGAGAGGGGGAGAGATACAAGCAGACTGAAGGTGTGTGTGTGTGTGTGTGTGTACATAGGGAGAGAAACGCCTGCGTGGAGGAACTTAATAATTATCCGCTGTTGCCCTACAGAACTCCAAGTAAGTGTGAGACTGTTGCTCAGGGACGTGGCAGGTTCTCGACTTCATTCAGACAGAGGAAGACTCACAGAAGAAGAAAAAGGAAGAAAGAATATTTTGATTTAGAATACAAAAGGAAAATGTATGGAAGAAACATGTAACACAGCCACTTTATGGGCTGACGATCTGTCCATCTATGGTTCCATGTCTTCTCTCCCGCTTCCCCAACGCCTCTCAACCTATCGATGACTCCCTTATGTCCATCCCAATTTTCTACCCCTCACAGGGTTCTCGCACAGCGTCTATTTTCCATCCACCCAACGCTTTTTCTCGCCGTTGACTTATCAAAGTCTCCTAACTTCTCTGGCGTTTCCTAGTTTGCCGCAACATCGCTTGTTCTCCGTGACTGCTCGTCCTTGCAACGAGAAATACCCCTAAACACCAAATACCTTTGAGTATGGTCGTCTGTATTTTGATCTGGCTTTTTGGAATATTTGGTCAAGGGGTCAGGCTCTCGTATGAAAGAATATCGCATCCTTGTGCTCACGGGTTGGTTCAATACCCCAAAGCCCAAATGGGTTTTACCAGCGTACTCTTCGGCTTCTGGCACTACGTCTCTCGCAATAGACTCCTCTAGCGGCAGCGGTGGCAGTAGTGCTACTTGTGTAGGGTCGTGGTGCAGGCCTTGGTGTGTTAAGCCAGCTGTCCCTCCGGCCTTTCGCGGTGGTGAGGGGGGACAAACGCGTCTCGCCTCACGTTGTAACGAAGCTGTTGGACAAACCGAGCCGTGTTCAGTTACCCTAACGTGTACGGCGTGGGAGCAAGTGCTGTTCTTGGTGTTCCTACGGCCCAAGTAAGGAGCTAAGCCAATGAGGATAAGATCTTGTTTGTACAGGATAATGAGAAGGTTCATTTAGTACAAAATATAGAGAAAAATGATAAAGTTTAAGTATCGCAAAATATAGACGAATAAAAATCTTGATCATCATTGTCATCATCCTAGAGACGATGATAATAATAATGATTATGATAAAAATATTAAATATCTACAATAAAAAGAATAGCGTCGATAAAGTTTCTAGGAAAGAAAAATTCTAATAAAAGATAGAGAGAACATTGTTTACCACGTCTTCATCTTCCTTGCTTCATCAGGTAGCTAGCTGGTTACTATTTGCCCATTGTTCCTGGCCTTCACATTTCATTAGACTCTTCATGTCTCATTATTTCCAACCCAGACCGCTGATCCTTATGAGTGATTTCCTACACTGAATGAGAGGCCTGTGTTTAATTTCGCTTCATGTCCCGCTGCAAACGGAGAACATCTTCCGAATCCATTTTGCTTATTATTTATACATTTTCTTTCGTTATCTAGATATTTTTTTCTTCATCCTTCCGTCCCTTTCGATTTTCCTTCACTGCAGTAATTTTCCCTTACTCCTGGTTAGGGCAGTCGAGCAAGCGGCAGCATCGAAGGGGGTACGACCACTCCTGGGAACAAATATTTACCTCGCTCGTCCTAATTACCCAGGCAAGGAACCTCTCGATATATGCCCATCTCTCTTTTCTTTTTTCTTTTCCCCCTAATTGTTTGATCGCAGCTGGGAAGCTATTGGCTTATTAAAGATTCTCGTCGGTATTTCATTCTTCCGTAAAGAATAATACGAAAAGAGATTTTATACTGATTTTATACTGAGATTACTGCAGAGTTTTGATAACCGCCTTAGATTATGCTCACAACCGCCATCAATAGAGGGCTTTAATAACCATCTTAGATTATGGTCACAACTACGCTGTAAACCACCATCTTTTGCGTAGTTCGTGGTAGGTCACAAAATACTGTTGTTTATTTCCTGTCAAGTCTCTGTGTCCCAAAGAATACCAAAGTCACGTTCCCAATGGTGTTTCCCTCCCTTTTTTCCACTTAAGGAGAGGTTTATTGGATGGCGACTCCACTGGTGCTTCTTCTATCCGTTTCTGAATATTAGTGCAACATTTGCGAGTAGATTTGTAAGCATCAAGTTGCTTGGCTTTTTCCCCATTACCTAGTTGATGGTCTGAACGTATCCATCGGCGGGTCTGTTTTAAATATTTACAGGGTACAGATCATCTGTATTCTGGTGGATGTGTTTGCCTCTGCCTCTTCAAGTGATTACTATATTTGTTGGCTATCATTCTACGTAAGCTTAGGCTTACTCCCAGCTTTGCTGGTAAGCGTATCATCGTATATATGAGGAAAGCTTGTAACATATATCCGACGTATGAACAGAGTTGAATGCTTTTCGTGGTCGAAGTCCTTTGCATTATATTCTATCGTCAACTCTCCACTTCTGTCTCACAATGGACGTCCGGTATCTTCAAATATCCTTTCCCGTCTCACTATTATTTACAGAAATCCCTCGCTGTTATTTCCTATTTTCTGTTTTGAGTTTTCCTTTTTTTAATGCTTACGGCTATTTCCCTCGCATTTCTTTCTCTCTTGCTTTCTCTCTGTGATTTTATGTATTCGTATTAACACTCAGGTCTTTCTGAAAATTGTGGTTGTGGTTTATTATTGGCAGTTCCTTTTATCTTTTCCACTAAGTTCTCGTAACGTTCTTGTCCTTCGAATTGGTTTCGTTACGCTGTATATTTGCTGTGCCTTCGCTGGTTTATGCTAAAACCGTAAGTGTATCCTGAGAATGATGATTTTTCTGGAAAAGTACAAATTGAAAAGTGGGCTTTCTTAGTCACAAGCGAGACATCTGTCTCCCAGATGCCTTTCAGTATTAAAAAAAGAATGAATAAATTGATACTGAAGAATGAATAAGTCTTCTTTCATTTCCACTGAAAAAAAAATAATATAGATATCTCGTAACTTATCGTACTACCTTCTGGCGAAAACAAGTTAGCCTTGTGTGAAAAGTAGGATTTTCACACACAAACTCTTCTCCGCTTTACTCAGCTCGGATCGGAGCTGCTGGCGAGACTCCGCCGTGCTTAAGTTGTGGCTGAATGTAATGTGACAAGTCTCGTGAATGTGTAGTGCCGTATGTTGACTGTGTGGAACCTCTCTCGCCCACATTCAGTGCCAAGCACCGTGGCTCAGCGCCTTCTCCTGGTGCTGAACAGGCCTCCTTCCCAACCCCATGTGCTAGCGAACAGTCAGTCCTTCTCCTATGTGTCAGCGAACAGTCAGTCCTTCCCTCATGTGTCAGCGAATAGTCAGTCCTTCCCTCATGTGCCAGCAGTCTTCTTCTACCTAATTCCAGTACTGCTTGTTGGACTATATGTCTTTCTTTCCTTGTGTCCTGTACCCACCTCTGCCTGGGTTGGATGTGGGCCGGTGGGTAAAGCCTGGTGGGACAGTGGTGCCTCTCGTCACTCTGGTGTTTGCGTCTGTCAGTCAGCCATAGCATTATTACCTTAGGGTCAGAAAGCACTAAAACATCATCATCACTGGATGTCTCAGGGAACTATGTCGCGCCTGATGTACTATGAACTCTCACGCGTACATTCTTTCACACTCTACGTAAGAAAAGAAAAAAAAGACTGTCGAGAATTTATCCTTCCTATTTCAGAGCCTTGAAAACCATCTGGGAGACTGGGGAGAGACGGTGTCTTGAAATTTCTTTTTATGATATACGTTCCAGGGAATCAGTTCAACCAAACAGTCCGTGGGGACGTTAGTTGGTATTTCTCATTTACAGTAAATCTTACGGCCCGAATTATACGAGGCAGTATACTTCTTACTTATACAGTTCTGTTGTTTAAGGGAACACCACTTTAGTCGGGAGACGACGATGAGAAGAGATTGTAATTTGTACTTCAGATTTCTTTCCATTTTCTCAACCAAGTAGACTTTATAGAGACTCACGTATCCTCAAGAATTCTTTTTTGAAATTAATGCCTTCAAGGTATATCCCCGTGTGATATCTTTTTAATCTTTTCTTCACTGTATATGACAGTTGACCACCTCCTACGACCCCTGAGCACGCACGACGGTACGACTCTCGATATAAGACGGCACGGCGTCTAAACACGACCCGAGACGACCCGAGGGTGGAACCGTACTTGCGTGCTCAAGACGAGCCCCGTCGTGCTTCGTGGGTCTCGTACTTCTCCTCCCTCCGTCAGCACGACTGCTCTGTGCACTGTTTACCAAAGGTATTATTATTCCCCTCTTTCCCCCCCCTCGACACAATGTAGCTTTTTAAACCCACAAAAACTATTATCCATTTCGGTAACTGTCGCACGAGTTGTCCTCCACCACACCCTCAGAGCTTCTCCTCTTGGTCACGGGAACACACACACACACACACACACACGGGCGCACAACCCCCCCCCCCACACACACACACGCGCGCGTGCTGTCACACTCAGTCGCGGAAATCTATGAGACCTGGGCGAACTGAACGTCCAGGACACCAGCAGAGGCAACTCGTTCCTAAGTCCGAAGCGGCTCGAGTATAATGAGCTTTCCTCCGATGTCTCCAAAGAGTGTGGGATATGGGCCCTGGGGCACGACAGGGCGTGCCTTTGGCCGCCACAGTGGGGGCCGGCATTGTAATGTGCGTCGCTTCCTCTCTCCCCCTTTGGGAACCCCGGGGTTTAAATTATTAGTACAGTGGATATTTACAGCCACATTTTGAGCTGTGTTGTTTGTTCAGCGGGAACCGCTTTTCACTCTCCTCTGTTTGCTGTTCTGTGCATTTTGTCCGTCCTTTTTATTTTCAACTTTTCAATAAATCGATTCATCATTATTATCATCATTGTTATTATTATCATTATAATTCTTCTTCTTCTTCTTCTTCATATCATTATCATTATCATTTTTATTATTATTATTATTATTATTATTATTATTATTATTGTTATTATTATTATTATTATTATTATTATTAT
>JAYMFT010156985.1:0-12504 GCA_038088735.1 Panulirus argus | reverse complement strand
TATATGTGTGTGTGTGTGTGTGTGTGTGTGTGTGTGTGTGTGTAATTGCACGACAGGAACCCCCCCTCCATTCTTGAAAGGGGTCCTGAAGTTATACGAAGGTCTGGTGAACGCCACACGAAAGCTTCGTGAGAATATAATGTTCCAAAGAACGCCACAAAATCGTACATAAAAGCCACCTTCGGTTTCACTTGATGGGAGCGTTGGCATTTAACACGCTGGGGGTAACCATCCCTGCCTCGTGTAAATCCATTTAATGCGAGAACGGAAGACGCAACTTTATCTGATTCACTGCAAAATAAAATGGGGGGAAACGAGAGAGAAAAAGAAAGTAACCTCTGAGCTCTACCGTTGTTTAATGCCTCCTCGACTTCCCCATACACACTCGCGGGCGTGTGTATAAACAGTTGGACGGGTCCCGGGCCGAGCTTTGGGAAAATATTTGGACGCAAGTTCCTCTTTAATACTCAGGCTGTGAAGGTATTAGACCACAGAGGGACTCCTGGATGGACCTCACATGGAAAAAAAAAAAGCGGCAGGAGACGAACCCCATTTTCCTGTACACATTTCTTTTACCGGTTGTGGCTCGGGCAGCCAAGGTGATGACAGTATAAAGACATTGGTTGCTTGCGTTAACCAGGAGGATGCATCCGCCACGGATGGATACATCTTGTAGGAGAACCGCACACCTGTAATAGCTACGGGTGATCAAGGATTAAAAGAAACAGCTTAAGCCCACGAGGATACGACCCTTGGATCTAAGGCTTGGCCTTCACACCTAAGGGCCGTTTCGTCGCGTTCAAAGGGTCGTTTAGTTGTGCCCAGGAGCATACCGTCGTACTCCAGGTGTCAACAGCGTCTCCCTGATACCTAATAACTGTTAACGACACTAACGCTGTTGACACCAGCAGTCACCTCACTACATCACTTCCTTCACTACAAATACGAGACAACAGTCGACCGTCAACAGCGCAATGTCCCTCCATCGTGCCCGGCGTGCCCTTCTGGCACCAACTTGTGAGGAATCTTCGAACACTGCCTCCTCCTACCTGGTGGCGTGGCCCAGACTAAAGTCCTTCGGGTCAAGGCTGAGGACGCCCACGGCGGAAACTGGTAACACCGGCCTGAGAGAGAGAGAGAGATAGAGAGAGAGAGACACACACACACACACACACACACCTCAGAGATCCATGCTTGAAATTTACCCTAAAGTGGATAAATGTTCACGGCTCTTTAATGGTGAGGACGAAATTGGAGGGACCCGGCAATAACTGGATACGACAAGGTTCCTGTCGTAAAACTGAGGTAGTGTCGGGGCGTGCGCTGCGTGACGGCTCCCGTCCCAGCCTCTCCACCTCCTCCTGACCCTCCATCCCCCACCACCCGGGACAAAACACACATACAGATGGGGCGGTCCGACGTCTAGTGTGAGACTCTCTTCCCCCCCTGTACTCTACATATACGTGAATAAATAAACGCACTTTTTTCTTAGCCAAGCTAAAATATACAACAGCTGTTGCTGTATTACCCCCAAGCAATCGAGGGCATCTTGTCTTGCATCTGAATAACACAAGGTAACCCAGAAGTGACCCGGGTGTCTTAAAGGATATATAAGCAGACGCTTTATCTTGATATCAAGCACATGGCACCGTCTGTGTGGATGATTTGAAAAACCCTGTAATACAGTGACACAACATCTAATACAGTTAGGAAGTATCTATCACGGTGACGGATTATCCAATACAGCTGAGGGAACATTGCAAAAAACACAGCACAATTACTGTCCAACTGGAGACCTGGCTTGTAGTAAATCTGGCAGTTTTAGGATAGAAAATAAAGCGAAGGTTATTGCCATCGGGGCAAGAACACTGCGTCAGTTCATACCGCAAGTTCCTCCGTCCCGTTTCACGCCTGGTCTTGTACTTGATTTTAGCGCGCGGTATCGACAGCCATGACTTACTCAAACGCGTGAAACAAAGCACAGTCAAATGAGAACCTTCGCCCATGCACCCAGCCCTTCCCTTCCCCTACGCTGTTTTCATTTCTTATTCATGTATTCTCATCTCCTTTTGCAAACCCTCGTTCTTATGCTCTTTTCCCCTCCTTCCTCTCCTCTCCTTCCTGCCGACTTGCGCGATTTAGTTACGCGCCTCCTGATCCGCCTTCCCAACTCCTCCAGGCGTAATTTGGTGTTAATAATTGAATTACGGGAGTCGTCCACCGCCGTCGACGCCTGAAGCTGTGTTGGTGCCAGCGCTCCGCACCGTCAGTCCCCCCCCAAAGACTCCCTCGTACTCCCTCTCACTTCCTCTTCCTCACACACGTGAGTGCTCCTCGCCAACCTCATAGGAGCTATGAACGCAGCGAGAGCGTGAATGGTCTTAGAATTATACTGAGCACCAGAAATGGACGTCTGTGCTTTCGACTGGTGGTTATGAGACGATGGTGGCGGCCCTTACTGACCACATGTAGGAAAAACTCACCCACACGTAAACTCATTCTCCTCCCTTCAGACGCAGACTCATTCTCACTCCGTAAACATACTCACTCCTTCCCACGTCTCATGCACTCTTACATTCAAATCTCATACACATTTTGATTCGTCTCATCCCATTATTGTTGACTAACTTTTCCCTCACACGTCCTCATATACTCATTTCTTTACATGTGGTCTCACTCACGATCTCACATATACATAGAACACATCCTCGCTACATGATAATCTCATATTCCTTCTCGCTTATGTACTAATTTCTTGCTTCCTCTTCGGTCGACGCACCCTCGCAAGAATCACTCGCACTCCCTCATGCAAATACATTTCGGACTCGAAGAGGTGTAAAGATAATGCAGTGAGAAAGAAGCTTATATATAGGGAGAGAAAGGGAGAGGGGAGAAGGAAATGAGGACGTGAAAGAGAGAGAGAGAGAGAGAGAGACAGAGAGAGAGAGAGAGAGACAGAGAGAAGTGGGGAGAGTAAAGTGAGTGGGGTGAGTGTTGACAGTGGGCGTGACGGATTACCAAGGAACACACACACACACACACACCGGGACCGCCCCACCTTGCTCGGCCCCGCCTGGGTAAACATTGCCTCGCCACAACCACCGACCCCACTCTCCCTCCCTACTGGCTGGGCCCACCAATGGGGGTCGCCATGGGTTCGACCGGGTCGTAAATTGAAAGGATGGGAGCGTCTACAGCCCGTGGGAATGAGGTCGGAGGCACCGATGACATCAGGAGGTGTGGTCTCGCAGACTCGAGACAACGTTCTACTCGCGAGGCGCCATCGACTTCTGCAGTGAGTGTGTCTGAGGCGATGGAAGACTTGGGTTCTGACGACTGATATGTCACGCACTGTTATCTGTCGCTGGCTACAGTGAATATCATCGCATCTTATACATCAAACACAGCAGCTACAGACGAAGAAAAATACAACATACGAACCGATTCACAGGCTATCTTTATCAAGCACGTCTGGAGCGCTGTATTTAGCGCACCCTATAGTCCTTGAGACCCACTCGGGCCTACCTGCCAGACTCCTCTGTCGATGTATCGTAGTCACTGTATGCTCTATGCTCACCTCCACCCACCCCGCTGCTATATGCTCTTCACCCACACCCACAGAAACACTTCCTCTAAGTAGATCTATATGAACAAATTCGTGTCAGTTGAATACGGATGCGCAGTTCTCTAAATCAAGGCGCTGGTTGACTTCAGTAAAGGTTAAGAGGTAATGTCTGGTGGTCATATTCTGCGGTATGGCCACCTTGGCTTAAAAAAGAAATTAAAGATTTTCTTTTGCAGTGAAAAAAAAAACTTTTAATCTTTATAAAGCAAAATTCACCTTTTGTCATAGAAGAGCATAAACGTGTCTCCTTATAACACCATGACATGAGGCCTACCTGTGTTCCGAAGTTCATAGGCGAATGGTCTTAATCAAACACTAGTTCTCTACCGCACAGCTGGGGCAAAAAAATCAGCTGAGGAATTCACTCGGCAAGGAACCTGCAAGCCAGCTGAGGCCAAGCACCACCAGCTGCTGAACTCTCTGAGCCAACAACATTCCCCTTTTCTCGTGAGAATGAACTTTCGGACTGAGCCGGACTGAACCCTTGAAGCCTCTGCATGACCCGTTCTGCCATGAACCTCAGTCTCGATCAGAAAGTCACGCCTCATGCACGGGCGTTAAACGGGCCTAAATCGCACATGAACCAACTGTGACGTCACGTCCTCGACTCATGAGCGGTGACGTCACGCCTTCCACGTAGCGACGGTAAATGGCTCGTAACAAAACAATGAAAATGGTCTGTTACACGAGGCTCCCCAAGATAACAGTGGTGATGATGATTCGTCACATAACATGGCCCTCTGAAGATAACGGATGATCGTGTCGTCATGCTCCCGAGATAACAACAATTTTGTGGAAGACGGTGTTTGAAGATGAGGCAGGCGGCGCGGTGTGCGTTGAGCACAACAGCCTCAGACGGGCGCACGGCAGAGATCATACAGTGGGAAGGGAGGGCAAGGGCTGACGGCATGGGAAAGCGTGGGAAAGGCTGAAGCTTGAAGACGTACTGGGGAAGAGCTGGGGGAAAGGCTGAGGCAAGGACCCAGGTGCTGGGGAGGCGAGGAGGCGTGCAAAAGTCCTGGGGAAAGCGGCGTGTGTGTGGGGAAGACAGATGAGCTTTTGGGGAGGAGACGAGGCTACACGGGAAGCGCAGTAGGGAAGGTGGGTAGACTGGGGTTTACAAGAGAGGCGAGGGAAAGGCTTGCGCTCCCAGGCGGAGGCGCGCAGGACGATGGAAAGCGCGCGGGAGGCGTGGGAATACGATTGAGAACCCGGGCGTGGGTCCGGAAGGCGTCCAAACCTATAGCCCTTGGGCGCCGGAGTCAACGCCCCTGGCTGGAGCCATCCATCACACCGCGATGCCCTCCGACGACGACGTAAATAACGCCTTGCGTGGGAGAGGTACGAGAGAAGGATGAGACGAGACGAGAGTGAGACATACGGGAAACACTTCAGCAATGAAGGATTCCTCAGTCGGACCAACAGACCTCCTGACGAAGCTGCAGCAGCACCAGCAGCAGGGTACGGTGGTCCAACTTGCGTAAACTGATCAGCAAGTCTCGGACAACTGCTACTGCCGCCCTCCTGTTGCGCTCTCTCTCTCTCTCTCTACAGTAATAATACGCGCCTCAGACATCCGGGGTGTGAGTGAGGGGGGGAGGAGAGGCCCTAGTCATTCCCAAGCCTCGGGGGGGGGGAAGGAGGAGAAGAATCATCCCCCTGCGGGCGGTGGTGGTGGTGGTGGTGGTGGTGGAGGAGCAGCAGTACGAAAGAACTCAGGAAGCCCGTGTAGGGTCTATTTATATCCAAGGCAATTACGGCATCTTGAACGGGGTTGTGAGTGGGCCGCCCTCAATGCCCAGTGATTGTGGGTGTGGGGGGGGGGAGGAGGGATGCTCGGTAGTTCGATCGCTCGCTCGTATGACGCGGAAAATACCAAAAAAAGAAAAAAATCCTTCCATCTCTCGCTGGAAGCGAAGTCGTGGTGGTGGTGGTGGAGAGGGGGGACGGCCGGCGGCCCGTTAAAGGTTTCCCAGTTTCAATAACGCGAGCCGGCCTGGGCCGCGGGGTTTTCGACGCTGTGGCTCATCCGTCTCTGGCTGGTTGAGAGGAACGTCTCCTGAACAGAGTCACGCTAGCTCGCCTTCCCCGGGAGAGAGAGAGGAGAGGGCAGGTGACGCTATAGGAAGACCCGTCACCAGAAATTCATCGAATTACCGACCCCATATGCAAGAGGATTCCCACGCTATTATCAAAATGTGTTCTCCTATAAATAAAGTTTTTTAAGTATCAAGGAATAAAAAAAAAGGAAAAATCCCTCGCCAAAAAATCCTATGAGATTTCACGAATATGTTAAAAGAGAAAAATCCTAACCTATCCTATCGAGGACGACATGGCACGAGGAGGACAGCTATCGACTGGGAAGGTCCACACACACACACACACACACACACACACACACACACACACACACACAGGGGCATTATCACAAACTGTCGAACCTCACGGGGGCAGATATTCACTTGCCGGCGTGGAGAACATCACAGCCCAGTGAATATTTGCATTTCCCCGGCAACCGTATGTTAAGTCCGAACGCAAATGTATTCAAAACAGAGGGACACGGGGACGTAAAAGCGCGTGTATGCGAAAACCATATCGGAAAAATGGGGGGAAATAAAAGCAAACCATGAAGACTCGTCTGATTATATTGTCGTGTGGTTTATTGTGAGGGCTGGGGCTGTGTGTGATGGGTGGAAGTATACACTGGAGTAGAGATGTTCGACAGGTGGAATTGCAGTGGGCTGGATTAATGTGGAGGGTGGACTGTGCGCGGTGGGAGTATGAGGAGGCGTAGAGACGCGAGGTGGATGGGAGAATGTGCAGTGGATGGGGGACTGTGTTGCATGTGGAAGTGTGTGGTGTGTACAGCCTGAGGTGGAGAGGTTGCAGTGTGCACGGAAGTGGGAAGCGTGTGTGTGTGTGTGTGTGTGTGTGGGTTAGTAGGTCTCCCCCAAAGGCTGAATGAGGTGTTAGTCCATGAGAATCACAGAAAGCCCCCCTGATACCACCTCAGAACTTGCGCTATATTGACAAATTAATTACTTACACACCGTAAGAGAAAAAAAAAAAAATCTTGGCACTTTTTCTTGGAAACAATATGACACCTGGGCCGAAGGATTCTGAGAAATGCCCACTGGTCTGGCTTTTCACCACCGGTCGCCCTGTTTCCATGATGCTGTTATGAATCGGACGTCATATGCCGTAATAAATGCCTTATTTGCATACGTATCCTGATTTCACATTCCGATGGAAATAAGCATGAAATACGCCCACCAAAATTTACTCGGAAATCTGTCTCTCAATTCAGGTTTTATAGACCCCTTACCGAGACTACACGATTCGAGCTGGTCCTTTCCGAAATTCATCGGACCCGGATGGGAAGATACTACCCTTTTCCACCATCTGTACGCATTCCACATTTTCATCGACTCCATGAAAGGGGACGGCAGCGAAGAGCAACTGCCACACGGGCGTGATGGGCGCCCACTTATATTTCAAAGCGGTGCTTCTCTACGGCTCTAACTTATGTGTGAATTTCGTAAAGTGCACGAATCATCAGTTCCCAACAGCTACAGCCAGTATAAGTGGAGACTTTATTAAATAACAGAATTAATAATGTCCCAGCGGGATATCAGAAACAAATACACCTCCATTTGGCAATATTGCAACAATATTTTACCTTTCATGATTTAATTTCTAGAAAAACAAAAAGCTGTTGTTACTCACTAATTTTTTTTTTTGCAGAGTAAATCTCTACACACGAACAGTACGTTACTGGTATTTAATAATGACATCACACGGAAAGGATAAAAAGAAAATATACTGACTCGAAATAGGGAAATAAAACAATCACTATTTTGGAGGCGTTTAAGTAGCCAATGTTTTCCCAGTCGATCAATCATCAACTTCAATCAATTTCTTTTTTCTTTTTATCATCTTTACAATAATAGTACAATGGTAATCTAGATTTTTCAGTCATCTAATGAAAAATTGATAGTTTGACTGTAAAGAAGCAGTGAGTAAAGAGATTAACATGCGAATCTATATCTGCTGGAGTGTTTGTCCGTGCGTATGTATGCTTATGCACGTGACTATGAATTTGCACGTGCGCTCGAGCGCGCGTGACTCAGTGGGTGTGCAACCACCCGTGTATTTGTGGCAGCCAAGTCGTGCATTTGAAAACCTTTGTTCCGAAGCTTCACAGATCCGCAAAGCAAAAAATGTGGTAATAATCATCTTAAAATTAAGGGAAACGTACCTAATTCTAGGATTACGACCTGGGATTGTTATCACTAACCATTAAGGGGATTCTCTCTCTGTCTTGTCCCCTGGGCATCACTTTCTTCCTCAGAAAATCCAGCCTTAATCACTTACATTACAAGGTCTAGTTTCACTTTAACCATCCAAGAATCAGGGTAACTTACTATTTCACACAAATTCAGTTCACAATTGCAGTCGTTATATTCAGTATTAACATCCCGCCTTTCTTTTTCTATCTCTACTATTTATAATATCTTCTAACTCTCTCGGAACTTTTCTCTTCTTTACTTTCTATGATATCTATGAACTCTCTAAACATCTACCCTTCGTCTTATATTCGTTTACGAACGCCTTTATATATATATAAATATATTCCTCATATTTCTCCACTTGAATATAATACTTAGACGTGTGTGGTGGGTACCGTAGCGTGTGTGTGTATGTGGTATGCACGTAGGTGTTCTGTGTATGCAATAATAATAATAATGATAATGATAATAATAATAATAATAATATAATAATAATAATAATAATAATAATAATAATAATAAGAAGAAGAAGAAGAAGAAAAAAGGAAGAAGAAGAAGAAGAAGAAGAAGAAGAAGAAGAGGGAGAAGAAGAAGAGGGAGAAGAAGCAGATGAAGCAAGATCTTGCAAGGCATTTTCTAAATCTTTTCCGGCAGCCGTTGTTGTGTCGGGGATCAGGAGGAGGAGGAGGAAGAAGACTAGGCTGCGGGAGGCAAAGGTGAGCCTTGGAGAGAACAGAGGTTGTGTAGGTGACTCCCAGAGTTCAGTTGTAGGGAGGTCAAGTGTTCCGAGCTAGCGGAGGACGTGGAGACAACTGCTGGAAGATTTGACGGTGCCCCAGTCAAAAAAAGGCCACCTCGGTGAAATAACTGAGAGGAAAAAGAAAGAGTAGGAATCATTCTGGGGCCCCGCAGGTGTTTTATAAGACCCGACTCTTGAAGAGGGAAAGACAAAGGGAGGAGGAGGACAATTCCACACCACAGATCGTTCGAGGGAGAGGGAGATATCATAATGCATACATTAGCGGCGACCTCGAAGGTCCTCTTCCCACACACCTCGCCCTGAGGCCAAGCTGCTCTGTCGTTCTTTAGGTCTGTCGGGCTGTTGGGGACTGCAGGCCTGGTGCTGATGTGCCCCTTCCAAGTTTAGTTTATCTTTTAGTTTGAAGGACTAAACAAATGTATGTATAATTACGTATGTAAGAGTAGGCTGCATGTATGTACTGCAAGGGTTGTGAGAATGTAGTTGCAGTGTATATCTTTTTGTAGTATGTATGTCTTGGAAATGTGTATGGAGGTGTAGTGTTCATGGTGAAACAGTGTGTATATATATAAGAAATGTGTATGATGAAGCAATGTAAGTGTATGTTTAGTGTCAATGCTGTGGTATGTATGTGTTGTGTATCTGTAGATGTGGTACGTGTATGTATACTGTATATGCAGGTGTATACATAAGTATGTGGAATTCCGGAAGGTAGTGTACCGTGGACGTCTGGTATGTGGAGTGTTTTGTGTAAAGGTGTGTAGTTTACTGTGCAGTAGTGAAGACACTCAGCGTGTTGTGGCTACAAGTGTTTGAGGGTAGTGTGTGACGAGGTGCCTGGAGGTACCTGGAATGAGATTGCGTTTCGTGTGCTCCAGTACCGGTGTCTGGAAGCGCCCCGAGCACGGCGGCGGAGCGGGGAGGAACACGCCCCTTGTGTGTGGAAGTACCACGGGACTGCATGCATCAATCTAGCATGTACAAGTGCACGATAGTATGGACGCGTAACTCGTACAACGCATGTGGCCAGACGCGTTACCAAAGACAATGCATTTATCCACAAAAGAACATCGGAGTCCTTGCGAGGAAACTGTATACAAGGAGAATCCAACCCCAATACACAAGGTGTATCAGATCACGTTTATAAAAAAAACAGCAGCATCCTCTTCCACCCCGGACCACCACACCGGCGAGAGCCACTAACGACCCACAAACGACAGTAAACGCGAATCATCCCACCTGGTCAGGTGATTGGCTTGGGCCCAATATCCCCGGGATAAACAAGCCGAGCTCTCCCAAGCCGCCCGTTAACGTGTCGCCGAGATCACGCCGTACGCCACCCGACAATGGAACTCCAGGGGGCGCTCCGGACGGCTTCCCCCCCTTTTTTTTTTGGCTCTTTCGCCACTTCGCTGGATTTCCCCCATGGCCTGAAAAACGCCCCATGCTAAATATACACAGCGGAATATTCATGGGTACAAAAGGGGGGCGCGCGGGCAGCCAGCGACGACGGGGCTTAGAATGCCATGGGAATCAGACGGTCCACGCGCTGATGGGGACCTGGAGGTGGACGAGGTGAATGGCTGCCAAAACCATCGACAATGCTTGGATAATGACCACCAGTCTCTCTCTCTCTCTCTCTCTCTCTCTCTCCCAGACACTCGGTCTGTCTCTCTCTTTCTCCATGCGTTGTCCACGCCAACATAGCAAAGTCTCTCCGTAGGTAATCGAAGTCTGTCTCTCTTCCTCTCTCTCTCTCTCTCTCTCTCAGTCGAGGACGGACATGATTCCGAGGTCATCCCGTCTGGCCCAGACCCGCAGAAAGATTTCCAGCGTAAAGATAAAGCTGGATTGCTAATTCAGCTTTCCTTGTCAATACTGTAAAGACCGGATGAACGTGGATTCCTGAAAGTCGAGTGTATCTGAGATGAAAAGACGGAGTCTCTTAATACAAAATCCATCTACCACGCTGCTCCCACACTGTCATCCACTTCAGCTTCGTAATGAATAACGTTTTAACATTTCAAGCACGGCGGTGTGAACCCCTCTGAGCAGGACGGCACGCCCCGTGGATATTGACGATGTGGCCTCCGAACGCAGGCCCTGAAGACCATCCGAACCTTGCGTTGTACCAATGTGTCCCGAGGGGTCGTATCGTCATACACTCCTCCCCTCGTACACACACACGTACACAAACACACACACACTTAGCAGTCTTCTACACCTAACCTTGACCATCATTATCTTATTAACTCCGTATAACCAAACACTGTTTTCTTTGGGGGGGGGGCGGCAGTGTTATGAGGAGATGAGTTTGTCTGGCATTAAGCAGCAAAGTCAGTGATAACCCGAACACGATTCGTAACCCACAGGCCTTGCGTTTTTCCTCATCACCGTATAACCAAACACTGTTTTCTTTGGGGGGGGGCCAGTGTTATGAGGAGATGAGTTTGTCTGGCATTAAGCAGCAAAGTCAGTGATAACCCGAACGCGATTCGTAACCCACAGGCCTTGCGGTTTTTCCTCATCAAACACGAAACTTTACAATCCCGTTCATTTCATCGGTCTGGGATATCTCTACCGCCTCTTCTGCAAAACCTGGAAATAAGACGTTGAGGCAACGAGAGAACAGAAAGTGAGGAAAGCACCGCGACCCGTATATAACGCCTTCCAGAACTTTTCACCTAGAGGTCACAGTAACCTTGACCTCTGACCTTCTGACCCCCCGGACTCCGGGGGGTGAATGAAAAAGCCAGCAGAACAGTATGACAGAATGCAGAACTGACGTGCGAAAGTTGAAAAAAAAAAGAAAAAAAAAAAGAAATCTGGCAGCGGTTCCGTCAACAGATGGAAGAACAGACAGACAGACAGACACACAGACACTCATGGCCAAAGTTACAGCCTACGTAACGAAACAACTTTGTAACATGTAACGTCATAAAATGATCTGACCCACTCTGGTGTCTGACAACAGACTCCTTTACGACCTCTGTAGTCCGTCTCCGCTACAGTAAACGACCGCCCACAATAATCTTCAGTCTGGTAACCATAAAAAAAAACTGAATAATCACAGTTATACCCCCATATGGAAGGAATAAGGCTGGCAAAGGGGTAGAGCCATTACAGTATCCAGTATGGTGATTGGCAGTCGGGCCATTTATTTCCCTGGGCGGAACGAGGGAGTAATTCAGTGTCCTTTACCCCTGCCACACACACACACACACACACACATCTCCCAGCTATTACTTATGCGCCGTACTGAGAGGGCAGATCGAATCAACAGGCACTTAAAATGCAAAATAAGTAAACAGGGATGAGGAACGATGCTAATCCCGGACGACATTTATGGAACACGTAAGTGTCTCAAAAAAAGTGTGTGTGTGTGTGTGTATGTGTGTGGGGCGGGGGGGGGGGAAGGAGGAGGAGGTAACGGCCTGGAGGAGTAATGGTACTGAGAGAGAGAGAGAGAGAGAGTTGGGCAGTGGACCCATCTCCTGCCACACACTTTTCCCACCCTCGCCTTGCGGCGCCGCCCCCCTCCACCCCCACAAAGATCCATCCGATTAGCGACGAAAGAAACGCGTATTCCATCAAGCCAATCCGGTCACGGCCGGACTTTAAATAAGGGGCTGCAACACCTGGATTCCAGCCCTCACTATATCTATCTTTCGGACGGAAATGGACGAAGGGTGCGCACGCTTCCTGTCACCCTTCATTACACTCCCGTCCAATTATACCAAGAACTGATAAGAGAGAATATATACACTATATATATATATATATATATATATATATATATATATATATATATATATATATATATATATGGT
>JAYMFT010156974.1:0-12504 GCA_038088735.1 Panulirus argus | reverse complement strand
GAGAGAGAGAGAGAGAGAGAGAGAGAGAGGGGGGGGGAAGTCTATACGTATAGCAAGCGACGTTGATCGTATCCTGAAGCTAGGCCACTTATAACATGAGACCACAGCAGGTGTGCCACATATTAGAAGGAACTTTCTGCAGGTGTGCCTCATCACAGATGGCACCATGGGTGCCATCTGGTCCAGCATTGGCTGGCAGATGTCAGCACTTATATCAATATGACTGACGATAGATGACGAGGTAGCTGACAAATGTGAGTTACCATTTGAATACATATGGAAGTACGTGAAAGTACATGGAAGTACGAGGGAGATGCATGGAAGTATATAAGAGCATATGAGAAAGCCCGATACAAGGAAGTACCATGGTGTAGATGGGGTCGTATTTCCGTGGCTAGAAAACTTGTTGTCTGCTCGTATTTAGACTGGTAACTAATGGTAAAGCCTTAAAAAGGTTAGACGTGACTAATGATATGCCACAGGGATCAGTTCCAGAATGGTTAGACGTGACAAGTGGTGTGCCACAGGGATCAGTCTTGGGACCAGTTCTCTTTCTCTTACTGATAACGGGCTGTGTTGTAAAACATCAAAATTCGTTGATGTCATTAAGCTGAAAAATAAAGCTACAGCAGCAATAGAAAGTCTGTAGATGCAAGCTAACATAGACAAACTAATAAACTGGGCTCACTGGTGACCAATGGGCATTGACATTGATGAGTGCCAAGTTTTACACATCGGTACAAAAACGAGAAGAAAGAAATTCGGTATGAATTCTGTTGAGCTACAAAAGTAGACGAGAAAAAAGGCGCAATAATCTCTGTTGACTTAAAGCCAGGTAAGCAGTTCACAGAAGCAGTAGAAAAGAGGGAACAAAAATCCAGCAGTAACTGGAAGGGTGTTTGAATTTAAGAAACTAATACTCAGTCTTCACAATTCATAGCGTGTCCCCATCATGAATATTACTTTGGTTATCCTGCTTAAAAATGCATCGGCAGAATGATGAAATTACAGCAGCGAGCTACCAAGATGATTCCCAATTTCAGGAGCAAATACCACTACAGCAGGCAAGAGAACTTAGAGTTATATAGTTTAAAGAACAGAAGTTTAGTAGTTAATTTGATACGGGTGTTCACATTATCGGAGGCTTTTGTAATCACCTAAACAGCTGGCTGAGGCGATCTGACTGATCCCACTCGTAGCAATGTGTACAAACTCGCGGGCAAACGTTTCACTTCGAGTGAGACAAAACACGTTTTCTTCAAAAGGATTGTTAGCATGAAGAATATACTATCCAATTATCCTAACCCTAAATACATCCAAGAGTGACGCTCTTTGCACCTCCTTAGTGACACGTAATGTTCACGAGTATTTGAGTCATCTCTTTGCTTTTATACACTTCCTACACAGTTAAGTTCCTGATATTTTCTACTGCTATGAACAGCCTCGAAATGAACCACAGGTCTGTCGCCGTTGAAAATTCTTTTGTGAAACTTGATGGTCTTGGACGAGGTTATCTGCTAGAGGAGGGTAAATCTTCTGGAAATCTGCTGAAGGAGGACAAATCTGCTAGAGGAGAATAAATCTGACTGGAGGAGGGTAGCAGTATCTATCTCTTCCAGTAACCGACTTGGCACGAGTAAACATCGGGCCCCAATCAAGACCATCTCTGAAGAATGAAAGAAACTGAAGAGAAAGAGAGTAAAGAATTAACCCTGACTCCGAAGGTGTTTGTAGACGTGAATCTTAAAAAGTTTAGAAAGGTTATATGAAGAGGGAGGGAAAAAAAAGAAAGAAAGGAACTCAACAGCTTAACTGATTGAGGGAAGAAGGAGGCATCATAACAGCCAATCCTCGAGTGGCCGGACTCCACACACAAACTATGGGAAGCAGCAACCAAACGCGTGCTACGGCTTCAAACCCTGGAGGGAGACAGGAAAGCAAAGAAGAGGCCTTCCAGTACATCCATTGATAGCTTGTGAGTCAAGAGGCCAACGATCGTACAGAAAAAAGTGTGCAATGAAATGTGTTGTTTTCATCGTTGATTGTTTTCCTAATGACAATCAACTGGCAATGACTGTTTATGGACTAGTCTGGGTCAAGAGGTCAGTCTAAGTCAGATTAGATTAAGGATTGACTGATTATGGATTACGTTAGATGACTAGGTGGAGTGTACTAGATGAGGTGTGGTCACTTGGCCAGTTCAGTTTTTGGGTTAACTTAGATACTAAGTTGACTTAAGTTATGTTAGTCTAACTTCTTCCTCCAATTACTTAACATTCGCTTACTTATCTACTTTACATTCAACTTTATGCTCATACTTTACAGCATTGTCTATTGAATTCAAATATCTATTTCAATTCCATTTTTTAAAATAATTAGAAAATATTTATTCTCTCTATTTTTCCTCCCATTTCTCTTCCTTCCCTATCCTCGCCTTTTCTCCCTACCTACCTAACAAAATACTACCTCCCTCCCCAACCCATTCTGCCCTTACCCTACACCCGCCTTTCCCTACCAACTCTCCCACTCCCCACTCCTCTCCAGTCTTTGGGAGATGTTTTGGTCGTTCTCGTAACGCGTCAGCCCAACAGCTCTCCACCTGGCACTTGAAAACCTCGAGTTCCACTCCAGTCTCTCGAGTCCCACTACCGCTTCCGCCAGCCTTAAGTCCTCCCACACTCCAGTCTCCCGCCCAGCACTACCGTTTTATATATATATATATATATATATATATATATATATATATATATATATAAAATTATCCCAGGACCTCCTTCTAAGAAAGAGTCCTGGTGTTTACGGGAAATGTTTTTCCAAGAGTTCCTGCAGCCCAAGGCTGCGCTACTTCCAGTAGCAGGGAAATGTGTAAATGAAACAACTCTCCCAGTGATACAGCCTCACCATAGGTGACAGACTTTTCATTCCAGATTATTGAGAATAAAAAAAAATAAACTCAATTGTGAATACCTCCAAGAATATATATTTCACTTCAAATACACCTCAAAATACAGGAGGAAGGTATACGAGCATACAACATACAGTGGAAATTATAAAACAGTATAAGAGAAAGTATGAAACTGGATCGCAAAAAGAAGAGGACAATTCATATACATATACTACAATATGGGGAGCTCTTTAGCCTAGCCATAACATTACCCACAGTTCCCATACAGATCGCAACGTTACGAATGCTGTTGTCGGAGGGCTTTATGTGTTTCATGAAACTCTGCGTTCATTGCAATATATTCGTATACATATGACAACATATGACAATATAAGGATGTAATTAAAAATTTATCATTACGGAGGTTTTAATTACGCGGCAACACCAACTGAAACACAAAGGTCAATGAAAAACGCTATTTTTGAATAAACATTTTTGAGAAAATTAATAATAATATGAATCGTATTTTCCCCTATGCTTGGAAGTGATAGAAATTCCGTAATTTAGTTATATTCCTAAACAAGGATGTCAATCACCATGTAAATATTCATAATTCTTAATGAACAAAAGACATAATGAGATGCATTAATTAAAAAGATAGCAAGAAAAAAAAATTCTATTCGCCTTCATAATTGCATAAATATTCGGTTTTAATACGTATTGTGGTAATATGTTTTCCATCTCATATCTGTGATTAATTTTCATTTCTTCGCCATTTTTCTGCCTTATTCTGTGATTATATTTTGACTCTACAATACCATTCAAGGTGTTCACGCCTCTTCTTCCCTTCTTAACTCTTCTCTTTTCTTCTTCTTCTTCTTCCTCTTCCCATCCTCGTATAATGTCCCCTTCATAAATACCTTTACGCAAGGCAATACAGCCAAAAACTTAATAATTATCTTTCAAGAAAACCCTCAATATTCAGTGGCTCTGTTTCAAGTGCAACTGCAGAGACAAGAGAGTAACAGAGATATGGAGCTAGAAGAGAACATAGAGTCCTCCAAGACTCAAGCTTAAAAACGAATGCTGAAGAAAGAGAAAGAAAACGTTCGTGACGAGGCGTGTTGGAAATCCATCTGCCAGACGGATGTTATCAAGAACAGGGCACCATGTCGCCGACTGTGTCAACAAGTTGGCGTTAGAATCCTCTGCAGGACAGTACGGGAGCCTGAGGATAATGATGCCACGACCCTAGAGATCCAACTCAAAGGCCAGGTCATAACCATCTCCAAGGGTCGCCATGGACGTGCACAAGGGTCGTACCGTCGTGCTAAAGGGTCGTACCGTCGTAGTCATGGAATGTACCGTCGTACGTAAGGGGAGGGTGGGGGGGGGGGTGTGGAGGAGAGGAGAGGCAGTACCTCCATATGGCTTCCTGGTGGAAGGTGGAGCTAACAGACGCCCCTTTGACCCCGCCATCTCACCCCCCACCCCTTCTCCACCTCCTCCTGCTGCCTCAGGCACCAGGGAGAGAGGCCGGTGGTTGTTATCTGGTTATAAATGTTTCTAAGTTGACGCTGACAGTTCTATTAAACAGATGATGATTTCTCATGATAACCCCGTTTGAACATAGTTTCATAGAGCTATCTCTTAAAGTTATATATGTATGTAATGATTACTATACTTGATCGTCCTACATAAGATGTATGTATGTATGTATGGGTCATGGTGAGGTGCCTGAGGATTGGCGGAATGCATGTATGGTGCCACTGTGTAAAGGCAATGGGGACGAAGTTTAGTGCTTGAACAACAGATGTACAAGATTTACCTTGTTAAGTTGTATAGGAGAGTGGCGGTTGAAAGGGTTTGTGGCATGCACAGAGCATCAGATTGCGGGAGGAACAATGTGGTTTCATGTGTGGTAGAGGATTTGTGGACTAAGTGTTCGCTTTAAAGAATGTGAGTGAAAAATACTTAGAGGAGAATTTGTATCTGGCATTTATGGATCGGAAGAAAGCATATGATACGGTTGATAGAGATGTCTTGAGGAAGGTGTTACGAATATAGGATGTGAGAGGAATATGATCAGTAGTGAGGAGTTTTTATTAGGAGTGAAAGGTGTGTGTGCGAGTAGGAAGAGAGGAGTATGAGTGGTTCCAGGTCAAGGCGAATCTGCGGCAGGGGTATTTGATGTCACCATGGCTGTTTAATTTGCTCATGGATGGGGTGGTGAGGGAGGCAAATGCAAGAGTCTTGGAGAGAGGGGCGAGTATGCAGTCTGTATGGGATGAAGGGGCCTGAGAAGTGAGTCAGTTGTTGTTTGCTGATGACAAAGCACTGGTAACTGATTCGAGAGAGAAGCTGCAGAAGTTGGTGACTGAGTTTAGAAAAGTATGTGAGATGAGGAAATTGAGAGTAAATGTTGATAAAGCCGAAGTTATTAGGCTCAGCAGGATTGAAGGATAAGTTAGTTGGGGAATGAGTTTGAAGGAGACAAATTGGAGGAAGTGAAGTGTTTTAGATATCTGGGAGTGGACTTGGCAGCGAATGGAACCATGGAAGCGGAAGTGAGTCAGAGGGAGGGTGAGGGGGTAAAGGTTATTGGAGCTTTGAGGAATATGTGGAAAGAGAGGTCGTTATATTGGAGGACGAGAGTGGGTATGCTGACAGATATGATAATCCCAGAGATGTATAGATGCGAGGCTTGCGTTGTAGATGTGAATGTTCGGAGGAGGGTGAATGTGTTAGAAATAAAATGCGTGAGGACAATATGTGGTGTGAGATGGTTTGATCGAGTAAGTAATGTAAGGGTAAGAGAGATGTGTGGTAGTAAACAGACTGTGGTTGAGAGAGCAGAAGAGGGTGTGTTGAAATGGTTTGGACATATGGAGAGAATGAGTGAGGAAAGTTGGCAAAGAGGATATATGTGTCAGAGGTGGAGGGAACAAGGAGACGTGGGAGACCAAATTGGAAGTGCATGAGGGTGAAAGACGTGCACGGGATAGAATGAATTGGAGTGATGTGGTATACAGGAGTGGACGTGCTGTCAGAGGACTGAACCAGGGCTTATGAAGCAGCCGGGGTAAACCATGGAAAGGTTGTGGATATGGAGCTGTGGTTTCGGTGCATTTCACAAGAAAATAGAGAATGGGTGTGAGCGGATGAGGCCTTTCTTCTTCTGTTCCTGGCGCTTCCTCACTAACTTGGGAAACGGTGAACAAATATTAGATATATGTGTGTGTGTGTGTGTGTGTGTGTTTTGTAGCCTTGATTTTTGCCGGGTACCGTATTTTCCTTAAATAATCCCATATCAAATAAATCCTGAACATAGCCAGGGATGCTTACATAACTTGACTATTTCCGCTTATCATTTTTAACACAAGCAAAGAAAAACAAGGAAATTTACATTTTTTGAAATTTTTTTCCCGTTGACCCTGACGGATTTTAAGCAATACTTTTATTAGTTGTAAATCGAGAACATTTTATGAACATCAGTTGATATATCATTTTTTTCTTCTCTTCATATTAATTAAACTGATGCCAGAAAAGAAACATTAACTGGAGTTTTATGAGGTTCATAACCATGAATTAAAACAACTTTATTTATATATAACTGCGCAACACATAACTCGTCAGCTGTTGGTCAGTGCTAGCGGAGATCACGAGTCCGCCTCTGACGCGAACTAGAACACGTGGATCCTTACTCTCTCTCTCTCTCTCGTAGGTAGTAGGGAGGTACGCCACTGGCACTACCCATCGTCTGGGTTAGTGGGTGTGACACCTACACACTTGTTCATGGTATCCGTATCCCCTGAAGATGTGAAATACCAAGAAAGAGCTCGGATCTTCGCGTCTCATTTTCCTTGTGGCTACCTGCATATTCCTGAGTCACGTGTTCTTTGGTGGCGTTGCCCTACGTAGTGAAGATGAGTTTAGTGGCAACTGCCTTCGTAGCGAAGATGCGTTTGCTGACATTCCGGAGGGAAGACTGACTACACAGCCACTAGCGAGTGTTGAAACGTCTTGTTATATGAGATGCTACTATTGAACTACTCCAGGCACGTGTGTGGTGCTGGTCTCAGCCATCCAGCCAGCCAACCAGCCAGCCAGCCAAACAGCCAGCCAACCAGCCAGCCAACCAGCCAGCCAACCAGTCAGCCAACCAGCCAGCCAGCCAACCAACTAGCCAGCCAACCAGCCAGCCAGCCAACCAGTCAGCCAACCAGCCAGCCAGCCAACCAGCTAGCCAGCCAACCAGCCAGCCAGCCAACCAGCCAACCAGTCAGCCAACCAGCCAGCCAGCCAACCAGCTAGCCAGCCAACCATCCAGCCAACCAACCAGCTAGCTAGCCAATCATCCAGCCAGCCAGCCAGCCGGCCTGCGCCTCAGGTGTTGCTAACCAAGTTATCATTCTTGTTTACGTTTTCCTTATTAACAATGTCGCTAACTAGATAACTGCATTATCTTCCGCCCTGGCTGGCTGGCTCTTTGGGTGGGTGGAGGGAGGCCAGGGGGGCCAGAGAGACGTGTGACATGAGGCGACCGGTAGTCCATAGTGAGGACGGGTTAGGGAAGGGCATCACCATGGCGCCAGTGCCACGGTGCCTAGAGGCGCGTCAACATGTCCAGTGCTGACGCCCGTGGGGATCCTCCGCTCACAAGAGGTCTGAGTGACGCCACTCACAGGGCCTGTGTGGTCCCCTTCCCCACTCACAAAGCCTCTGTGACTCCACTCATAATGCCACTCGCATGGTGGGTGTGTGTCCCCCCCTAGAAAACAGGCATCAACTATTATAACTGCTTCATGGAAGAGCGCATGACGCGAGAGCTTGACATTACTGCTTCCTGTCCTGCTAATAACCAGGCCATCAGCAACTTCGCCAAACAGGAAGACCGTAACCACAAGTTTCTTTTGAACTTCTGTACGAAAAAGCATTTAATGATTCCCAGACCTTCCCGATCCACCGAGAATAATTAACACTCCGGGAAGGATTCCCTCTCTCAGAGAGTCATGACAACATCTGACATTATCTGCGAGTGAGGCTGTGGGTAGCTGTCTGGGACGTTATTCAGAGATAAGAACAATAACTGTGTTCTAAAGAAATGATGAACAGAGGAAGAACAAGTCTCAAGGTAGAGGCAAAATTGGCCCATGACGAAATGGAGGGTCACAAATTGCTGGTAACGTGAATTAGTTCCTGTTGGTCCTGCTAGGAGGAGATTTGGGTGTTCCTTAATGACTTGCAGGTCATGACCCGCTAACGTGACCTGTAAGCCTCACCACACGACCTGACGGACCTCTTACTGTCTCTCCAACATTATGTTATACCTTCTCACCAACATCAAGTTATACCCTTTCTCCAACATCAAGTTATACCCGTATCTCCAACATCAAGTTATATCCATATCTCCAACATCAAGTTATATCCGTATCTCCAACACCTAGTTCCACTCTGTCTCCAACATCAACCTATACCGTCTCTCCAACATCAAGTCACACCGTCTCTCCACCACCAAGTTACACCCTGTCTCCAATATCAAGTTACGTCTTCTCTCCAACACCAAGTTAGACCGTCTCTCCAACATCACGTAATACCTTCTCTGTTTCCCATACCGTCTAAGCGAATCTGATCCAACATAAACCTAAATAAGTATTCTTTGACGCGAATCTAATCGCCTGAGATCATGAGAGATTCTTCTGTGAGAGCCGTCGGCCGGATTCCTTAGAAGGAAAAAAAAAAAGAAATTTCCCGAGGTATCATATACTTAATCTCTACGGAAATACCTGGCGATACGTGGAAATAGGAGCCTCGTCGTGGCATACTGGCTACCAGGAAATACAAGGGACGGAGGTCACATGTGATGGTGGTGTCAGCTGTGGTGAGAGAGAGAGAGAGAGAGAGAGAGATGCGTTACTGGCGTGTGACATACGTCGACCTGTATGATCGTGAGAACTAGGGGATGGGAGAAAATGACATTTCCGTCAGCCACACATGAGCGATACAGGGACAGCGAAGTGAAATGCATTTGTATTGCTGGTCGCGCAAGAATTTGAATATAGATGTATAGATAAATGAATAAACAGGATGCCTCGTCAAACACTCCGTGGATTGAAGGAGTTGATCAGACGTTCCACTTCTGACCAGTCGTGCAACCAAGCCACTCCATAACCAAGTGTTAACGTCCTCTCAAACCCCGTTGGGTTGGAAAGCCATCGCCCACTCCAGCCAGACCCATTCCCCAGGCGACAATGGACCAGCAACACCCGTGATTGCTTTTCGAGTTCGTGAGTACCGCAGGGTGTGTGGAAAGAGAGTGAGGTGGGAGGATAGGTAACCCGGAGTTAAGAAATCTCACTCTTTATTCATTTGACTGAATAACTGACAGGGCGTGGGTGTTACCGGACACCGCCTACACGAGGGTTAATTGAATGGTCACCTTGGACGAGGATGTGTCACTGGGAGTACCGTCTCGTCAAAGAACTTCTCGCTCCGAAGGAGTCTACATTTCCCTGCTACTGGAAGCAGCGCACCTTTTGGCTGAAGGGACTTTAGGAAGAGGTCCTCAATAACACTAGGACTTTTCCATAATCATAAACAAATAAGAAAATGAATAACTGTATGTGCGATCATAGGTACAGAATAACTACAAATATCAGTGTAGGTGTAAATCTTAGTAAAAATGTAAGTATGAAACGTCATGCAGAAAGATGATAGGACATAAGTAGATATGAGAGTTAATAAAGAAACGATAAACATGTAATGAAGTTGACGGGAAAGGCAGTGCAAAGTCTCTACCATGAAATACGATCGGTAATTACTGCTTGATATTGCTCCGTTCGTTGCTAATTATTCCCGCTCGTTCGGGAGCAATTATCCTGGCCATTATTCATCCAGCGGCCACAACTGTTGATGACTTCCGTGACAGACCAACTCCCCTTTTCCCGCGTTCGGAAGAGTTTAACTGCAGGATGTTGTCTCCAGCGTCGAGACGTTTTTATACGCGTGTGTGTGTGTGTGTGTCTCAACTGGGGCCGGGTAGTTATGGTTCTCTTCCTCCTGGGGTGTTCATGAGCCAGTGTCAGCAGTACCTGTTCTCATGAACTGGACTAGGCCCCGTGACACCTGTATTGCAAAGGCTTACCATGGGGTACAAGCAGATGCAAAGAGCAACAGAACATTTGGTCCTCTTGAGGATTCTGGGGATGCGGAAGGGGTCAGGTATATGGGAGCTTACTATCATGAGGAGACTAGGAAGGGCAAATAGATGACTTAAGCACAAATGCCTGGACAAATTTCCTCTCACATAAATTCTAAAGAAAAAAAAAAGTCAGTTGTAGATCTGGATCCAGGCATTTATTTTAATGTATTCACGGCATCATTCGATATTGTAAGGGTCGTGTTAAAAAGAATTTCTTTGTTTCATTCGATCAGCTGCCTAGATCTAGTTTGTCGAAGTCTTTGATGATTTTGAGTTCCTAGATCAGGTCGCCTCTTATCCTTCTATTTTCTGAGCTAAGTAGATTAAGGTCACCTAAGCGACTGATAAATAGATTTGTTTCTAAGTCCAGGAATCAGCTAGGCTGTTCATCACTGTATTCACTTCTGTCTTATGTCTTCTTTTCGTGCAAGTTGACCAAAACTGAGTGCAGGACTCAAGGTGGGGACGTACCAGCGAAGTGTAATGAGCGAGAAATAGTTTCTCAGAAACGAGTTCAAACGCCATGTATGAGAGGTCCGGAATTTCCTTCACTCTTTTAGCCGTCTCTTCTCTCTACTAATTTCGTTTTCGGTCACCAGAGATTAGAGCGTCTGAGACCTTTTTCTTCATATATGTTTTTCTGAGCTTAACTCAGGTCATGCTATAGCTTGTCTTTTCGTTTTTACTACCAAGGTCTCATCGGGTTGTGTGTTATCGTGCAGCGTAGCTATTATCTGTGTCACTGGTAGATATCAGGGAGTGAATTGGACCCAAGACTGAACCCTGCGGCATTCCGCTTGTTACGTCTAACCATTCTGAGGCTCGATTGTTTATCACCATTCTTTGCCTGTGGCCAGCTAACCAAATTTCTAACGAACGAAGTACAACTCCATCTACGTCATGTGACTTACTTCATTTGTAATAACTGCTTTATTTGCCTCAAATGTGTTGGTTATATCATAAAAGAAATCAGATCTATTAGGCATGAACAATTACATCAGTAATCAAGCTGGGAATCTTTAATGGTAATCCAATAAATGATTTATAATCATGTCTTGAATGATGCTTTCCATAAATTTCCCAACGACGGCAGGTAATAATGATAATATTCAGAAAGGGAGTGATTATCTTTTTCGTTTCTCAATACTCGGAGTTACATTGGCACTCTTCTAATCTTGCGGAACTTTCCCTGTGGCAAGTGACTCACTGAAAGGAGCAGTCGAGGGCTTGTCTACCTCATGTTTTGAGTCTTTTTACGGTTTTGCAGATCCGGCACATCAGGAGCTTCTATGTGACCTACTTTCATTCTGTTCAACGCTGACTGGATATCATGATCTCTTACAACAATATATTGCAGAACGGTATCATCAATTAGCAACGGGACTACAGCTGAAAACTGAACTGAATCAATAATGATGAGTACAGGCAAGAACGAATCATTCCAACAGTTTGCCATGGCTTCACGAATCATGAACTGAGAATCAGTTCTCCGTAAGAAATGAATCAGTTGGCTGGGTGATGTCTCTTTTGCTTCTGACAAAATCACAAAATTCTTCAGAGCTTATTTTGCTGTTTCTAGGAATATCTACTTCGTATTGACATTTACTCTGACGTTTTATGTTTTATTTTTCTTCTCAAAGTGACTTTACTGATTCCTTCGTTTTGCTCATTTTTCCTTTTTCTAGTTTCTTGTGCCTTTTTTCTCTTTTGGACTACAAGCAGTTTTTCATTTCCTAGTTCCCATTTTGGCTCAGCTCTAGAATATAAGTATTTCTTATGCAGTGGCGCAAATGTTCCTTCTACTACTACTTATACTATTAGTACCTTATATGCCTTACTGAACCTTTATTAAGACGATGTTTTAGCTTATCCAGTTAGCAGTAATGTCAAGATCATAAAAATCTGTCAATAAAAATCAGTATATATATATATATATATATATATATATATATATATATATATATAGGGGTTATTGACAATAAAGGTAATACTGAAAGCTGCCTCAAGTGAAATCTGTTAGTGATCATTTGCACCAAACCTTTTACCAACTACGTCAATATTTACGAGACCCAGATATTTAGTTAGAATCAAGTCTAATGTATTCACGTCTCGAGTTGGTTTCTCGGCAGAATCCATTACGGCTTTTACTAGCAAGCTGGTGTAGAGTCCTCGCCCGGAGTTAGTGGAAAGGAATCATCATTGACAAAATCCTCGTCTGTAGTTGGAACTTAGTCTGATGTATTCATGTCTCGAGTTAGTTACTCAACAGATTCCCTTGGGGGCTGTTATACGCAAGATGGAGTAGAATCCACGCCCACACATACACACACACACACATACACACACACACACACACACATACACACACACACACACACACACACAAACACACACACACACACACACACACACACACACA
>JAYMFT010156963.1:0-12504 GCA_038088735.1 Panulirus argus | reverse complement strand
TATATATATATATATATATATATATGTATATATATATATGTATATATATATATTTTTTTTTTTTTCATACATAAAGTTCTGTACAGCAGAAAATACTTTAATTCCAGTTTCCTAACTTTGTATTAATGTTTATAACTAAGCATTAAAATAGTAAAAAACATATACCTCAGAGCTATTCTGCATATAATACAACAATAACTGGCAAAGGCCAATTGGGAAAATTTAAAGAGATGAGAGAAATTCTATGCTTCACCTCTTAGGCTACTGTTTGCAAGTGTGTTTTATTTTATCAATCTGACACATGATATTTTTCAAGTACTGAATTTGTCTGAAGGAATGTAAAAATGTTCACGGTCTCCTCAATGACCTTCCTCTTAAGGAACCCATTTCTCTTCTCCTGCAAGGAGCACAGCCTCGAAGCTGTCCCATAAAAGGGTCCTAGGAGTCACACTGTGATTAAGTTATTTTACTTAACTAAGAACAGAATTTTTAAGTCGGAAAAACTAATGTGAGGACTGATTTGACGTAAGATAAACCAAGAGTAATGTTACGAATACCTATTTTGTTCTGAACTAAAATAAAGACTAAATACGAAAAAATTATCAAATCCCAAAAATGATCAATCTTAGAAAATGAATACAGCAATAAAATAACTGCATGCTCATGCAACAAGCAGAATAATGCACTTTCCTTCCATTATACCCTTTCTAATGCATACAATAAAGATCCTAGATCAATAATATATTATGCAAAAATCTGTTAGGGTGACTTGAAAATATGTTTAGTGATCATCAACTACAAGATGCACTGGAAAGATTACACAATAAAACATTCATATAACCTGTGATATCTTCACAAAAAATATAATGAAGTGTAGGTTAGTAGAAAATACAGTAAAACCTGACTTGCCTTTGCCCTTTTTGCCAACCATCAGCGAAGTGGCTCGTCGAAGCTCTTTATTCTCTTTTTTCATATCTCCTGGAGTCAGGTTTGGTGGCAATGTGGAGTGCTTTTTCTTTTTTCCTGACAATGTGGTATCTTCTGCTGGAGTGGAAACTGCTTCAGCCAAGTCCTCAATGCTCCTAAAGCGTCCAGAACCATCACGGGTTAATGGTATGACAGATGGACTGAGTGATGGAAGGCGAGCATATTCCTGAGGAGAAGGTAAGGCTGACTCACGGAGAGACGACCGCCATGGCTCTCTAATTATGTCCCCGTGAATACGGGTGGAAGCTCTGGAGGTGGAAGTGAGTTTAGTGGTGGTGGCACGAGTGGTGGAACTAGATGAGGAAGAGGGAGTTGGTGTCCTACTTCCACTTCGAACTGATTCTGCAAGTCTGGTTAACAAACGGCCTGAGCGGCTTCCTCGAGATCCAATACTTCCTTGGTCTTCTGTTATTACCGCTAAAGTATCTGGTCGAGGTCTTGGTTCAAGATTTTTCAAGTTTTCTAAAAATTCACGATCAGTTAATGGATTATCGTTGTCTTGAGCACTATACTGACTGGCAAGGGAGCCATTAATAGCACTACTGACTTCACTGCCACTTTCATGTTCATTCTGTCCATAAAGGTCATCTACATGTGTAATCTTATCCCCTGAGCGATGCTGAAAATGGTCAGATGCTACTTCTGTCATTTCATCTTTCCCTGAGGTGTTGTTGTGTAGCCAGCTTGAATTTTTTGATGTGGAGGGAGTAGTTGGTACTGATCTTGCAGATTTGGACTGATCCTTTTGAACAGCAGTAGATGTTCGAGGTGTCCAATGCATTGATTCATCCCTTGGTGGTGGAGGAGGGGGGATTTCCAAAGTTTCTTTCATTAATATTTCCACTTCGTCACCTTCATCACGATTTCTTTCCATATCTTCTGAAGCAATGGAGGATCTGCTGCGAACTGTCTCCTTTCCTTTCCTACTATCAGTTTTGATTTTGCTAATGTTTTCTGCATCTCGAGGCGAGGTCAGTGAAGGCGGAGTACCAGAAAGGTCAGACCTATTATCACTACCTCCACTCTCATCTGTTCGTGTTGTGCTAAATGCTGAACCTAAACCACTGTCTGCTCTTTCATCTGAGTGAACTCCGTTTGGTGTTTTCATTGGTGGAGGAGGAGGAGGGGGTGGCTTAAACTGAGGTGGACTTTCATCTAAACCCTCAATTAAACCTTCTTTTAACATATATCTTATTGTATCAAACTTTTCACCTGGTTTTGAGCTATTAGAACCTGAGCTCTGAGAGCTCTCTCTCGAACTCTGTCTACTAAAATTGCTTAGGTCACCTTGGATATTTTCATTTTCCTTGTTTGAGCTACCCTTATGGTTAAAACCATTTTCTGCTGATTTAGGAACAGACTTCTTCACTTTTCCATTGATGTCTTTTCTATCTTTAAAACTAGTCCCTTTCTGACCCAAAATATTTCCTGATACTGGAGTGGTTGGAGAAGGCCTTGATTTAGTTCTTTCATATGAGGATGTTTTTGCTTGACCCGCATTCATGTAATCAAAAGATGCTGTAGAACTCTCCACTGAAACTAAGGATTCCATGGAATTTCGTCTGCCTGGTTTCTGATTTGCTGTGGAGGGTCTGGATGGGCCAATTGTGGAATCTTCGAGAGAGTCATCAGAAAAACCATTTTCATTCTCGACCAAGGGCAAACCTTGATGGAATTCTTTCATCATATTCTGCAGAGGTGTGGTAGGTTTCTGCACAGATTTAGGAGCTTTTGATGCTTTTGCCATTACTGGAGCATTCTGAAGACTATCATCACTTAAGGAGTCCCGATTAGCAACAGTCTTCTTCTCAACATCACCTTTAGAATCACTTACAACATAAAACTGGGAACCCTGAAGTATATCAGATTCATTCCCATCTGATTCTCCATCATCATCATAGTCTGGAGTTGGGGATGGGGGAGCAGGGATAAACATTCTAGAGGAGTCATTGAAGACACCAGAAACAATGAATGCCCCTCCTGTACGACCTCCACGACCACCGCTGTTGTTGCCATCATCACCAACCAACGGTGTCTCATCAAACCCACTGTCCTTGCCTGAAAATCAATAAAATATATTAATGTTGTAATATGGAGAAATGAGACTGCTTTTCATAAACAAATCCCTTGATGTGCATTAATGTTTACCAATGAATATTTTACCATCTGCACTTAGTGCTTATGCTGCTGAACCTAATAACATGATGAAATGATAGAGTGATGATAAACTGAAAGAGGTTTCAGTGCAGGATAATAAAACTACCATATACTGCAAAATACTTGGAGAAAGACTAATATCAATCACACAAAAAGAATGGTGGTAATGTGAACAACTTGATCATAAGAGTAAGGCAAAGGATGGTAAGCAAACTATCATGAGATTAAATCAAATTACTTTATGAATTACGACCAGATAATCTTACTTGCACATGAAAACACTGCTGCATATATCACTGATCTATTAAACCTACCCCAGACAGTTCCTTTCTTTGGTCACACTCACATAGGAATGTCAGAAGACTGAACAGTCAAACAAGAAGTAACCAACAGAAAAGGCTCAAGGATTGTCAAAATAATCAAAGAATGGGTACAGAGAAAATGAAATTAGTAATAAGGATGGGGAAAAAGAATATTTCCCCTATATCCACTGTGTGTTGTAAAAGGCAACTAAGAGAGCGGGGAGTGGGGTTTGGTTATCCTCTCCAACAGTTTTACTCTCTGAAAAATGGAAAAGAACAAGGAGCCCAACAAAGATTTTTTCTTCTAAGGCTCAGACATTTGTTACTGACACTTTCTCACTCTCACAGGAAATGGCAAACATGTCTGGAAAAACAGATAATGTTAAGATACTCAGGATGAGAAAATAAGAGAAGTGAAAACAAGACTTAAAAAGTAGATGACACATTCAGGAAATGGAAATAATCATTTGAAAAAAAATATATGTTAAAGGTGCAGGAGAACGAGACACTTTATGATGTGGGAGTAAATGTCAAGCATACTGGAAACCTAAACAATCAGTCTATGAGGTAAAGATGTGAAAAAATTAATGTTTAAGGGAGTTTTATGGGTAAATACAATGAAAATAATAAGAAGGGTAAAATGCTCTAAGGTTCTTAGGTTATACAAATAATCAGTAGATATGTTAAATGAGAGGAGAGGATGTGAAGATGGCTGTCATTTGATTGGCTGAAAGCTCTACTTACCTGGAAAACAAGACAGTCAGTCACCAAATGTTAAACTGAAAGTGACTGTGGTTCTTTTGAGCAACATTGTTATCAAATTTTAAACTAAATGCCACACTATTTTCTGGTTCACAAGAAAATGTGCTGAATGCAAAAGTACTTCAAAACAGAGAGAAAGTATTCTGTCCAAGCTCTGTTTTCTCAGATATAACAGTTATATAAAAGTAAAAATATTCAATTTAGATCTACAAAGAAAAATCTGTGACAGAATGGTCTCTATGTAAAACATGAATTTTATACTAAATAACGATACCTTATATTAGATTCCCTTTTGATGAGAAAAAACAATACTCCTTTACTTCTGATCATTACCAAATAAATTTCATGGTCTTCAAAATGGTTGGTTTTGAAAAGTGAAACAAATATCAGCTATGAATCTATTTACAAAAATACCTGCAGTCAGCTTCTATCAGTTTGAAATTTCACATACATTTTTCAATCAACATATTATCATTTGCCTCAATCCCAGTTACACTGCATCAGATATATATATATATATTTTTAGTTATCTATTTATTATACATGATAGCTGTTTCCCACGTCAGTGAGGTAGCGCCAGGAAACAGATGAAGAAAGACCCATCCCCTCACATACACACATGTATACATACTTGCACATATATGCACAGTACATATATATACATACCAACATATACACATATACATACATACACATACACATGCATATACACATGTACATATCCACATATATATATTCATATGTATATCTTTTTCCTTGTGCTATCTCACTGACGCAGGGGATGGCGATGCTGTTCCCTTTGGGGCGAGAAGGTGCCAGGAATGGATGAAGGCGAGCAAGTATGAATATGTACATGTGTATTATATGCATGTGTTTGTATATGTATATAATTACGTATAATTTTCTTTTCATTTATATTCGCTATTTCAGGAGTGAGCGAGGTAGCGTTAAGAACACAGGACTGAGCCTTAGAGGGAAAATCCCACTCAGCCCCCTTCTCTGTTCTTTCTTTTGGAAAAGTAAAAACAGGAGGGAAGGATTTCCAGCCCTTCGCTCCCTCCCCTTTTAGTTGCCTTTTACAACACGCAGGGAAAATGTGGGAAGTATTCTTTCTCCCCTGTCCCCAGGGATAATATATGTATATGTTGATATGTATATGTATATGTATGTATTTTGCATATCTATTGCATGATATATATATGTGTGTACATGAGTGGACGACTCTTTCTTTGTTTCCTGGAGCTATCTCGCTGGTATGGGAAACGGCAATCAAATAAAATAAATAAATAAATAATATACACGAAGAATGGGTAATTGCACTTCACTAGTTCATATAATTTTCTTCATTCAAATTTTACAATAAGCATCATGTTTCACATAGGAAATCCACCTTATCAAGTGTAAACCATTCACAAATTTTCAAATCGCAATGCAAGCACACACGCATGTACACCCTGATACCTCTAAGTCATAGTAGAATCTGTCCTGGCCATTAAAAGGAAAGTAGGGGGATGCCTTGTGGTCAAGTGGGGTTATGCGAAGTTGGATGGCTGGGGTAGTGAGATGAGTGTTAAACCTCTCTTCTTCAAGATTTATTCTATGCCATCCAAAATAACATTATAATAGCAATGTTTCTTTTGTTCTAACATAAGAACATTACATTTTTTGATATTCATTCTCACTTACTGTATCTATATCGAACTCATTTTCTGGGTCAACAAAACATTAATCCTTGCACAGTAAAATCGAATTCCAATTTGAGTGACCAAGAATTCTTCTTTCATACTGTAATTTGCCAAGAAATAAATATTTTACAAAAAACTCCTCTTTACCTGTCCATTGACCATCATTTGGTTTTCATGAATGCGCTTCCTTATGCGAGCAATCTTGCCTGGACAGCATGGAATGTAGTAACCCATGTTTCTGAAAAAATCATCTCTATAATATTAGAATCTAATAGTATCAAAAGAAAGACATACATACCCCTTTAAACACAGAGAAAAAAAGAAAAAAGATAAACTGCAAAAGTGATAAACTATGCAAAGTGATAAACTATGCAAACCCCATAAACTTCCATTACATAGATATAGATGCATTCCATATTAAACTAAAATAAATACTAAGATGCTTACATGAATATTTTCTTCTGTTATTACACTATGTGAACTAAACATAATTTGCAGAACAATAGCCATACCAAAAACACTCACAAAAATAGATGATGTGTGTTAGAATGAAAGGAGTGGTGGTTACAAAGATGAGGACCATCCCCAATAAGTTCTTTAGAATATTCTCTCCATCTCTTATAAACTACATCCTTTGTTACTAACATCCTCTAGAGTCTTATTTTACCTTCATTTTTGCTCATAATTATAGCACAGCCATTGTCTACAGAGTCAAGCACACCCTTCCAATGTGATCAAATCTTAGCTAACTTTTCTACTGCCAAAGCTGCTCTTATAAGCACCTTCCAAGTGAGGGTCAGTCTGTGGTAGGGGTGTGTGATGTCAGCATGGCTATTTAATATGTTTATGAATGAGGTGGTGAGGGAGGTAAATGTAAGAGTCTTGGAGAGAGGGGTAAGTATGCAGTATGTAGGGGATGAGAGGGCCTAGGAAGTGAGCTCGTTGTTGTTTCTTGATAATATAGCACTGGTGGCAGAGTTGAGAGAGCAATTTCAGAAGTTGGTGACTGAGTCTGAAAAAGTGTGTGAAAGGAGGAAGCTTAGAATAAATATGAATAAAAGCAAGGTTATTAGGTTTAGCAGGGTTGAGGGACATTTCAAATAGAAGACAGTTGAGGTGTGAGTTTGAATAGAAAAAACTGGAGAAAGTACAGTGTTTTAGATACCTAGGAGCAGATATGGTAGCAAATGGAAACAAGGAAGCGAAAGTAAGTAAAGGGTTGGTGAGGGGTTGATGATTCTGAAAGCATTGAAGAATGTGTGGAAAAAAAGATCATCATCTGGGAGGGCAAAAATGGGGTAATGATGAGGATGAGCTGAGGAGGATGGATGCGCAGGAAATAAAATGACCGAGGACAGTATGTAGTGTGTGGTGGTTTGATCAAGTATATAATAAAAGGGTAAGAGAGAGGCATGGCAATAAAAAGAATTGAGTTGAGAGCTAAGGATGGTATGCTGAAACGGTTTGTTGATATGGAGAGAATGACAAAAGGTTAAGAAAGAGGATATATGTGTCAGAAGTAGAGGGAACAAGAAGAGGAGACCAAATTGGAGATGGAAATATGGAGTGAAAAATAATTTTAGTGATTAGGGTCTGAACACACCGGAGGGTGAAAGGTATGTGTGGGATTGAGTGAATTGGAATGATGTGCTGGCAATGGACCAAAGAAGGGCACATGAAGTGGCCAGGGTAAACCATGGAAAAGTCTGTGGGGCCTGGTTGTGGGTGGGGACAGCTAGACTATGAATGTGATCGAATGTGGCCTTTCTTCATTTGTTCCTGGCACAATCTCGTAAACACAGGAAATGGCAATCAAGTATGAAAGAAAAAAATGAATCCTTGAATGATTCTACACATTCTTTCCTCCCACTAAACCTATGCTCTCTCCAAAATTCTCCTCACATATGTTTCTCTGAGTTCTCTCTAATCTACTAGTGGACAAAGTGTAAGGGCCAGATGGCATACCTTCTTGTCTTAACCATTTCAGGACAGCACATTCATAAAAGGTCATCTCCCTAGGATGGCAGATTATTTCTGCAATATTTGAAATATTAAAAAAACAAGCATTAAAAGACATTCAAACAACTCCAGCCATTTACATACAGAACCAAATACACGTGTAAGTTTGGCACCAAGCTATGGCCTTTAAATCTTTGCATAGCACTGCCATTCAATCCGAGTGGGTATCCACCAGCACCTCCAGATGGCATACTTCATTGTGTCTTAACCACCTTAGGATAGGGCATTGCTAAAAAGTCATCTCCCAGATTATTTTAGCTGTATATAAAATACCAAAAAATAGGTATCATAAACTATTCAAATAACTCCAACCATTTAAACGAAGCTAAATAAACACATTTAAGCCTGATCACAGCCTTCAAGTTTTCAAAACATCAATGATGTAGACAGCGAACAGTTTTTTATTGAACAACCAGAGGCCATAGTATGAAACTGTGAGAAACCTGTTAAAAAGATGTAAAAAAAAAAAAAAAAAAAAAGTCCTTTTACAGCATAAGAGTGGTGGATGAATGGAATTTAATGCCTAAAGACATGCTTAATGCAAAAAAGCTTAAATAAATTCAAGTAATTGTATGATAGTAGAGAATGTTCAAGAGATGTAATCCTCCCTCTAACTTAACTCTCTGTGCTTGGACCCTAACTCTTTCATATATTCAAAATCACTCACCATGATCTACTTATATAAGTACATATGCCAGTTATCTGTTGTCATCTGGTAGTGGTGGTGAGAGAGGGCATGTTGGTTAGGAAGGGGGGGCATGTTAATTGTGAGGGAGGGTGTGGTAGCCAGGGAGGGAGGAAATGGTGGTGGCAAGGCAGGGTGTGATGGCCAGCAGGGGAAGGTATGGTGGTGATGAAGGAAGGTGTGGTAGCCCTTTACAAGAATGAGCAGACAAGGACCCATAGGGCCCAAATCTGCTAGTACAATTGATTTAATTTTAAATAAAAATATATATCACAAATATATAACACAAGACAAACTGGATAAGTGTTAATATGTCTACAAGATGATTTCATAATTCTGAAAATGGACTGAATCAAATGTAAATTCCTCCTGAAATATTTCCTTCCTCTAATATGTAGAATTCACTCTTGAGAATTTCATTAACAAACAAGTATATTTTTACTATTATTAACTGCCTCTCCCACTTCACTGCAGTCACAGACAGGAATGAACAAACAATGATATCCATCTCTAGCTGCCATGTATAACATATCGTAAACAACATCCATGAGAAAGGGCAGTAATATTTCTAACTACATAACATATGAGGTGGTTAACAGGGTTGGCAACAGGAGACTGGAAACACTTCCCTCTGGTAATAAAATTTCCAAAAACATTAAAAATGAAAAATAAACTACACTATTAGGATCAAAATATATACAAATACCCTTCAATAAATTTAGGTGTACACTTCACATTCATAAGTGGCTACCCTTCCACACTAATGCACACAAAAAATGCAATAAAATACCATATATCACACTGTGCTTTTGAATACCCTTCAGTATTTCATTTCACTTTACACTTCTATATTTTCTCAAAAATAAAAACATTTAATTTCTAGTTTACTGCTTAAGGAATCAGACACATTACATTCATCCTAAACTTTCAAATACTCAAATAAAGTCTGCGAGGTTTGGTTCAACCATTACAATATGGTATTTTCCATCTACATTCATCTTAACTTTGCTGCCAATTATATGGGGAGAATAAGAGCACAGTCTCCCATTTACTCCAAACATCTTTAATGAATGTTCCATATGCTAAAGAAAACTTGGAACCCCACACTAACAGAAACAATTTTTAATTTCATTTTTAAAAAACTCCTCTGGATGAATTAAAAAAAATTTTGTTTCAAGTATTTTGAAGTGGCATCACAGGATGAAATGGACATTCTTCTTAAATATCCACTAGGTATAAAATCATATGAAATTTCACAAATAACAAAAGGGTTATCAAAAGCATCAAACTACCACATTAATGCCCATTAGACCCTCATGAACAATGTTCTGATCCTTCCATACATAAATTGAAGCACTAGAAGCTTGGATCTTCAACCATATAGTGTGATTCTCCAACCGACATGAAAACTTTGTAGTGTGAAATATGAAAGACCAACTTTAAACACAACAAAATGAGCATGCATCATTAACCAATATAACAGACAGGAGTGCAAATTATTGCATTCTAGTATATGTTTATATGTTAATACTGTAAAAAGAAATATCAAATTCCAGGGAATCTCACCTCATGTAAAAGATAATGGCCAAGATGGCAGCAAATTCCAGCAATACTCCCAGACATAGTATAATGATGTATGCTGTGCTGTTGACTTCCTTAACTGATCCTTCCTCAAGGGCTTGATAAGATGTGGCTCCAACAATGATCATCACCTGTTCACATCAATATAATTCACAGTCTATTCATCATAAGAAACATGAAGACATAAATCAAGCATGAAAAAGAAAAATACAGCCAACTTCATAACTTATTAAAAGGGGATGAAAAATTAAGTGGTCAGTATGCATATGGCTTTAAAAACAAGATACAAAACTGACAATAGTTCTGTATGAAGAGGTGAGACATTACAATAAGTATACAATGTATTCTCTTATACACCATAACAGCTACCATACAACATAACCACTGTTTGCCTCAACTGTAAATTCCATAACATCTACTTCAACACTCCATTCCTAATTACATTGCCAAAAGATAACACTATATACCTCCGAAATCCATGTCAATCTCCAAAACCTATGACATTTATCTGCCACAGGTAACACCAACAAGAACACTATACTATATGCCACCATACCAATTTTTTGGCACATGAACTCAGGTCTGCACAAATGTTCAATTGCATTTATCTTAATAGTTTATTTTTCAGAACTGCATTACGAAATTTTCTTATCAACAAATCAATACTGTAGCCTTCACATATGCCAAAAATATGAAAAAGTCATCTCAAGAGCCTATGACAATATCCTCACCACCAGCAGTGATCCAAAATCACAATGAAGCTCTCTAAATTCCATTCCAGAAAGTCTAGTGATCTTTGTCCCTGCTTATACTACTATGTAGCCTCTGATACGAAATGCCAAGCACACCACTGGGTAGACAGGGACAGCAAAACATCATTTAAGTCAGGAGGTCCAAAAGCTAAGTAATACCTGTCCTAAGTAGTATTTCTAATGAAATTTTCTTCATGTCAAGTGAGGTTCAGGTACACATGTCATATACAATATACTTTTGAGTATTCTCTTCCATATTCTTTCACCATTCACTGATTTGTATGCTAATTCCATATATATCATATATGACGAGACATTATATCTAGCTTTGATCAACATACATATATCATAAATTAAGAAAATGCACTGGTATGACCTAATGTCCCAAATGAGTCACTCATGAAATACGAATCACTGCTTCGCAAAAATATGTATGCGAATAGTTTTTGTCAAAAGAAAATATGGTAAAAACTAAAACTGCCAGCATTCAACACTCCTAAGTTAGAGCACTTGCAAAAACAGAACAGCTGTTTATCTTACAAGAAAACCTGTGCTGCTGTATACCCCATAATCCAAGTTTGAAAAGGCTTTTCTCTCTGAGGTGATGTCCTGCAATCAATAAATATTTTCTTGGATAAATCAGTTTAGATCTAAGACCTTCTAATCCAGCTGTGATACTGGCAACAAAATATTGCATTTTCCACCAGTTGTTACTCATCCACCTGTGGTTATGGCAGCTCTCATTTCAAGCCTGCCTTCGGCCAATGAGAGTATGCCATAGCAATAACATCACCACACAACTAGCTCCCAGGGACTGACTCAATAACATCACCACACAACTAGCTCCCAAGGACTGACTCCTTCCAGCAGCTCAAAATTTGCATATCACATGTGTCAACTTAAAAGTGGTCATAGACAGTAGAGAAAGACTTTTGAAAAGAGAGAAAGGAAGACAGGGCAGCATATGAGATCTCCTTGTGGAACACCACCTTGGAGAGATAGGGTATTTTCAAACCTAAAACCCCACATTTCACTACTTTATGGTCAATCCCACAAGCATAAGAGCTCACAGAAAAACATTCAGATGTGAAAACTAGACCCAAATGTGGAAATAAACACTTTTTAACAAATGATTTGGAGACGCATGGCAGATCCACTAAGTTTATATTACGGCATCGTATGATAAATGCCAAAGACATGTTTTGGATAATTTCAAATTCTAGAGCTTATAGCTCTGAGGTAGGGGTCCTGTTAAGCTGGGTTTGGTCTACAACAACCCAAATTATCAACTGAGGAGTACAGCAAAGCTGGAAGAGTCTCTGGCACTAAGGATGTTTACGCCACTTTGGGCTACCAACTTACTAAATTTTGAAAAACAACTAGTTTTAGAACTTTTCCCTAACCATTTATTGGAGAGTAAAGTTAAATTTTGTTTGAACTATTCAAATCCAAAATACAGCACATGCTGTGATTGCCTCAATGTCAAAAACTGGAGATATATACATACATACATACATACATACATACATACATACATACATACATATATATATATATATATATATATATATATA
>JAYMFT010156952.1:0-12504 GCA_038088735.1 Panulirus argus | reverse complement strand
GGTCTGTGGGGCCTGGATGTGGATAGGGAGCTGTGGTTTCCGTGCATTACACATGACAGCTAGAGACTGAGTGTGAGGGAATGTGGCCATTTTGTTTGTCTCCTGGTGCTACCTCGCTAGCACGGAGGGTGGCGATATATGTCTTTCCCAATAACTATAACCTGGCTCATTTCAAGAGAGGTTTTTCTAAAAATTTGTAAATACTTTCCCTGTCTTTTTTCCCCCTTTCTCAATTCTCTCTATATTTCAATCAGGGCCTCGCCTTGATGTGGACTTTTGTCCGTGACTGGAGCCTTCAACATAAAGAAAAAATGTATGAGTAGATGGGTCTTTCTTCACCTGTTTCCTGCCACTAACTCACTAATACAAGATCGGCAATCAAGTACAATGAATAAGAAAATATGTAAATGAATAATTCAATTATCGATGCTATTTTGAGCCACATAATGGTTTTATTCAGAATTACACACATACTTTTAAGCCAGAAATTGTTTTTTCACATTTACAGTTCGTTGTATCGTGATGGAATGAACAAAGAAAAAGGGGTGTATGAGAGGGGTGGTATGACAGGGAATGCAAAGGGAATGAATTGTAGAGTGGTAGGATGGGTGAAACATGATACTTTGAGGTGCTTTGGGCATGTGGAAGGAATGCAAGATGGGGAATTAACAAGGAGAGTGTATGATAGTACAATTAAAGGGGTTGGTGTAAGAAGAAGGCAACCTGTAACATGGTAAAATAGAGTGGAAGAACACTGGGGGGAGAGAAATGGTGGAAGAATGCTTAGAATGGTATGTGTGAGGGAGGCAGGTAATGACAGGGATAAGTGGAAACTCATTTTCTGTGGCTATCCTCTTGATGGGAGTTCCTGAAGGGAACAAGTGTCAGAGATATAGATAGCTAGATAGATAGATAAAAAGCGTGTGCAAGAATCTTGCACAAAAAATTTTTTGTTGCAAGTGTATATATGTCAGGTAGGAAATAGAGCAGAGGTGGATGACTTTCACAGTGCACTCATAAGTTGGAGGATAAACAGAATAAAAAGTGAAGATGTGAGAAGTTTATGTGTTGCAAGAAAATCATTAGAAAGGTACAGGGATGAAAGTCTTTTTGGATGGCTTAATCATGCAGAAAGGGAAAAAACAATGCTTGGAAATCTATCATCCATAAGTCTTTGCAACCTGCCCTGACTCTAGATATTTTTTGAAGATGGCCAATTAGCAGCGCTATAACCCCACCTTATTTTAATGCTAATGTGGATCTTCTTACTTGAAACATTGTCACTTTATATAAGAATCCTTCAGACTTTTGCTTTAGCAGGGTGGTTGGGCTCTACAGTTAGAATTATGGTAGTTTCTTGAATTTTCATAGTTTCATGGCTTAGTGTACAAAGAAACTGATCTTAGAATTTCTAGCATATCATGTGTATATTAGATTATGGTGTAAGAATTGAACTGAAGTGCTCATTTTAACTGTTATGAAATACTTGGAATACCTTGGTTAGAGTATACCTTGGAAGTAGGTATTTAGTGATAAGACTTACTATGTATTGGTAAGGACTATCTTAAAAAATTTTTTATTAATGCTCATAAATTACATACCATTTACCTTCAGATTTCCAGAAAAATGGGTACATAGCATTCTTGATGGGCTTAATACAAATTACCCACTTCAGGAAACTCTGAAATGAGAATAATGCCCATCTTGACATTTGTTGCTGTGCCTGTTCAGTTTCAGTCATCAATAAGTAATAATTTTATAATAATCAAGGTTTGGGATTTTCTTCAGGGTTTGTTACTGATCAGTACAATGCACCTTTATATGGAGCCAGGATTAGCATTGAGGGTTCACCACACATTGTAACTTCGGTGGATCATGGAGCCTGGTGGCGACCCTTGTCTCCAGGTGTCTACACGCTGTCAGTGCAGCTTGATGGATACTATGGAGAGACAAAGCTTGTGCAAGTCATGGGAGGAGACTTGGTCATCTTTAGACTGATGAGAGATGACCGTGTAATGGAGCTTCCCAGAATGGTGTTCATTATCCTTGCTGGTAAGTATTGAAGATTTCCACCACTACTCAATTTAAATTTATTCAATTCATATGTAGGTATGTAAATCATTAAATCATGTAGTTAGATTATTGTGTTTATATATGCAGTATTCCGAATTTTTAGAATTATTTCTTTGGAGCTGCTTGTTACAAAAATTTTCCTTGTTGGAACTGAACATTAACACTCTCACACACCATGACAGTCATGTTGCATCAGTATGTAGTCGAATTAGCAACTGATGCAATACTTGCATTGTTCTAACGAAAAAGTAAATCACCTAAAATTGAATAACTGCATTTGACTCATGAAATTTTGGTGCATCATTCTTAAAGCCTGTTCTCTCATGGTAATGCAAATTTCTTAAGATATATGGCAACCCTGCATAGCGCATGCCGTAAGTGCATCAGTTACCTCCCAGCAGCCACTTTTGAAGGTGCAGTTCACTAGTCATTTAAAAAACTTTCTACTCAATCTCACTTGCTCCTTCTCTTTCTTGTGCCACGATAGTTCAAAGTTGTAGCCGTCATTTTTGTCTGAACTGCTTTTTTCTCATAACATAAGTATCTTTTCCCTCATAAAAGTGCTGCAAAGTGTTTTAAAATGCAAGAAATATGTGTATTGTTACAATTTTGGACATTTAAGGTCTTATAACATAAAACAATGTATGTTGAACCACGATACAATGCCCCACTACGTGCGTACATATGGCCAACGTCAGGTCATTACTTTAAATGACAAACTAAACAAGGCCTTAGCTCAGTGCGAATCATACTGTGAATTTAACTGACCATTCCACTGTGTCTTAGAGACCACTTTCCATTATATCATATTTTGAGAGATTTCAAGGCATAACCTGCTCTCTCTCTCTCTCTCTCTCTCCTCTCCTCTCCTCTCCTCTCCTCTCAGCCCGCCCCACTGCACCTCCCTTGAGCATCAAAAGTTACACTGAAAGGTAAGATTGCTATGAAAGATATCTGTATAACTCTGCAAAGACTATAATGTATACTATGTTGTGTAACAGGAAGAGAATGGATTGCTTTTCTAAAATCATTTTCAACCAAACTGTATGCACTAGAATTCTAAACCACAATAACAAACCTAGATACTTATACTAACCAGCAGATTGATATAAAGATGAATATGAAATTAATGGCAAAATCTAAAAACAGGCTGATCAAATTTGAAAAAAAATTTGATATTCCAGTTTTTTCAGCCTTGATGTTACTCATATCCTAATTCTCATTTCACTGATGTAAAGCCTAAGAATGACACTTTTTTTGTAATATAACTTTTTGTGCTTTCTCAGGTTTTTGTTAGCAAAAACACAAGTTGCTCATATGGGAAACTAAAGTGCACCACTTCACATCAACAGAAAAAATTCTTCTTTTAATCTTTATTTCCTTTTTTTCTGGTTCTATGTGAAAGAGCATCCAATATTACATAGAATGTAGTTGGTTTTATATGGAAAAAATGAATCAATTACCAAAAAATCTGTCGGAAGAGAAAAGATTACAGCACAGCTCTTCTATGCCAGAAGGTCACAACTGGCTAGCCCCGTGTGTGGGAGGGGCTAATGGCATTGGTAAATCAGTGCATTAGGGTGTTAATATTGACTGTCCTATTTGAATGTGTAACCATGATGTGTACTGTTATAAGGATCAGGTTAAAGATTTATAGTTAGATTCCCTTGGATGGTATGGAGAGTGGACTTTCATGATTTATTTTTTATCCCAATAGCTGTGGTGCTTCTTATGCTTGCTCTAAGCTGTTTTGTCACTTGGAGAATAGGATGTCCTTTTATCTTTCCAGTTTTCAAATCTCAAGACCCTTGGTGCTTTTAATGTACTCTTTGCTTTCTAACCAATTTATATTTTGCATGCTTTGCCTAACTGCTCCTTAGAAAAATGTAGTTACTGAAAGCTGTTTTATATATTTTTTTTGTTAAACACTGGACATGACTTGAACAAAAAGATAACCTTTAATAGGCACCTCAGATGAAAGTAGAAGTGAAAAGTACGAGAATTAAAATGTGAAAGTAATTGATTTATGCTACTTTGGTGTTTGTTGACATGACTTTTAGAAGTGGTAAAAGTATAGGAAGAGAGAAAGACAAAACAAGGAAGAGAATTCCACTACATTACTGTTTAAAGAAAGGAGGTGGTATCATAACAATCAACCCTTATGTGGCTTCAACACGTGCAGAAACTTGCAAGAGCAGAGGCCAAAATTATACCTGTAGAACAGAGAGAGGTCAGCAATATCACAGTAGACAGAAAAGGTTGGTTAAAGAGAGGTAATAGCAAAAATCTTTTGATTGCTTGCATGCTAAGTGAGAGGTGGATTAAGATCTAACTCTGATATACAAACAGTACTCCATACTAGTTAAAAGAGATCCATATAGATATGGAATAGCTGTTCTGAATAGAAATAATTTTGGCTCGTATGTAATGCTCTCAGCTTTTGAGAAGCAGATTTTGTGATATCCATCATGTGGGGTTTACAAGATAAAGTAGAGGATGTGGCTATGCCCCATATATTTATATTTTTGCAGAGTTCATATGCAGTAATTTGAAATACATTGATATAAAATGAATGAGATTCAGAAAGGTATAGGAAGAAAATTTTGTATTTGATCATAAAACTGCTTCACCATCCTGAGATGCTGCACAGATCCAAAGTATGAGAGGAAATATTTTCAAGTAGAGAAAGAAAAATAAGTTTTTAAGTCAGGAGGGTAGGGAAAGTGAGTTTAAGTATATAGAGTGGAATTATCAGTGCAAGAGTTGTAGATGGAACATTAGGTGGGAGCATTAGATAGCAGTTTGCTGGAACATAAGGCAGGAACATTAGCTTGACACATTAGGCAGTAGTAGTTAGTACAAATATTAGGTAGGAGCCTCAGAAAACACTGCGCTAGAGTTGCCCTCTGCCAGTGGCCTGGTAAAGGTAAAGGCTTGGCTGAAGGCTAACGACTTCGAGAAGAAGAAGGAGCAATGAAGATGATTCAAGCAAGTTCTGATTGGTTCGTAAATAAGAAATGCCACAATTACCACAGCATCAAGATGACTGGTGATGCTGCTGCTTCTGATGTTGTTGCTGTTGAAAATTTACCAAGAACTTGCAAGACCATTATCAAGGAAGATAGTTATCTCTCTATGCAGATTTATAATGTGGGCAAAACTGAATTATTTTGGAAGAGAATGCCTTCAGGAATATACATTTACCATGAAGAGAAGATCTCCAGAATTCAAAGCTGCCAAGGTTCACCTTACACTGTTTGTGGGTGGTAATACCAAAGTAAGATTAAACCATTAATAGTCTACCATTTGGAAATTCCAAAAGCTCTTAAGGGGTACATGCAGTAATTTTTGCCTGTCTGTTATTATTTTTATTTGAAGGGGTGGATAGCTGCAAAGTTTTCTGTGATTACTTTGTTGCAAAGCTCCATGGAGAGCTGAAGGAGTACTGTGCAAAGGAGAACATAAGTGTCCAGACTTTCCTTCTTATCATCAATAATGACTCTGACCATCCACCTTCAATGTAGGACCTTAGTGAGAGCATCAGAGTAGTCTTCCATCTGCCCAGCACCACAAATGTAATCTAGCCAGTGAACCATGGGAGTGATATCACACCAAGGCTAATCTGTTCTTCTGCCTTGCTAAACCTAATGACTTTGTTTTTCTTCACATTATTTACTCTCAACCTCCTCCTTTCTGACTCTTTCTAACTCAGTCACCAGCTTCTGCAGTTTCTCACTTGAATCTGCCACCAGTGCTGTCATCAACAAACAACAACTGAATTACTTCCCTGGCCCTTTCATCCCCTACAGACTGCATTATCATCCCTCTATCCAAGATTCCTGCACTTTTCTCCTTCACCACCCCATTATAAATAGATTAGATAGCCATGGTGACATCACACACCCCAACTGCAGACCAGCCCTTCATGTGGAACCTCTCACTCTCATCTCTTCCTACTCCTATACCTTTGATAAAAACTATACCCCACTCTACTAAGCCATGTATACATTTTGTCAAACCAGCTCCTAGGGGAGAATGAATTGTGGACTGTGGACTGGCCTCTGCAACCAGGTTTCAGACCTATGCAGACTCAACCCCTGGGCAGCCCATAAATGCGCCATGGTCAACAAAGTTAACCTCTACATTACAGATGATCCACGTTTCCAAAATGTCATCCAGAGGGAAGACTTGATTAGTTTGATTAGTACCAATAAAATCAAAGTAGAAATTTATTGTCTGATAGGCAACTTGCTGTCTACTGCAAACTGTTTTGAATTTGGATAGTTAGTTAGGTTTTGAATTTAGATAGTTAGTTATTTTTAAAAGTCATTTTTCAGATTTCCAGTACTCGGATGTACAGTTGTATTTTTAATCACCGACAAAGCAAACCAGAATTAACAAGTTAGAGAATATTCAGAAGCGTTACTGTACTAGCAAAATTGAAGAGATGTAACAAATGAATTGTCCTCAGAGATTGAAAGAAGTACATACATAGTCTGGAAAAGAATAAGGAAGATGTATGCTGATTTATACATGCCAAGACATATTTTCCAACAAAGCAAGCCAAAATGAACATCCATATTCAATCTATTCTCTGATGCCTGTTCTCACTTGGAACTTCCTCAGGGAGGTGGCCATATCAGTAGAATCTCCATAACTAGTGAATTCTAGTGCTGCTTCTTAGCCTTTAGTGCCTCATCCTTAACAGGCCACTGGCAAAGGACAACTCTTAACACAGTGTTTGAAAAGGCTCTTACCTGATGTTCCTACTGACTACTACTACCCAATGCTCCTGCCTAATGTTCCTACCTACTACCTCTACTTAATGTTTCTACCTAATGCTCCAGCTTAAAGGTTCCTACCTACAACTTTTATCTATTGCTCCCACCATTTTGCCAAAAAGTAGGGCTAGCATATAGTGCTCAGGAAAATGTAGAGTTATGAAGAATGGCTGTGTGAGCTAAGTAGTGTCTAGTGTTATGTATGACGTGGAGAGATTGTATGTTTGTGGACAGAAAGCCAGTAGTTCACATGTGGGTGAAGCAGAAAGAAAAGACAGCTATCTTGGTCAGAGGAATGCAACTTGACAATTACTGTAGTGCTGGCTCACTGCTCAGCCATCACTAACCCTCCCGATACCCATGTGGGTAGTACTGGTAATATACCTCCCTAGTTGTTGGCTGCTTACCATCTATTATCTAGCAAATTTGATAATATTCAGAAGCATTGCCATACTAGCAAAATTGGGATGTAACAAATGGACAATTCTCAGAGATTGAAAAAAGTAAAAACATAATCTGGAAAAATAAGGAAGATGTAAACTGATTTATGCATGACATGAATTGAAGGAATTAAAGAAAATATATTTGAGTAAAAAATTTCATAGTTTTGCAGAAACAGTAATTAGTCTAAATCTACAAGAATCCTGTGGATTATGTTAGAAGGCTTCAAAGAAAAATATTCACGCCACCAGCCAGAGCGGTGGAGAGACCATTTGATATATACCTAACAGAATAGAAAACCTACAAGAATAGACTAGACAGTTGGCTTAAGAACTGTTTCTGATGAACTTATGATTGGCATTAATGCACTGTTTATGACTACAAAAAAAATAATAGTATTGTGAAACAACAACAATTGTAGTAAATGCTGTGCTATATTCATATCTTACAGCCAAATCTTATTATAGGTTCTTGTTGGTAGGTGCTGTCTAGGCAGTCACTTCTAAGTCAGGGGTGTAGTAATTGTAATGACAGTATTTTGATGTAGTTTTACTGCCTTGCCACTGTAGTTGACAATTTTTTTCCTTTTTTCTCTTTCATCTTTTTTTTCTCTAACATCTGTTAGTTACTCCCAGCTGTTTCTGCTTACCCACCAGGTTCAGTTACACTTCTGCTTATGGTATGCTGTCTCTGCATTGCGAGCATCCGTTCACAGACACAGAGAAAAAAGACGTATGGGTTCCATCAGCTTTCACATTCTGTTGATATATTCAATGATTCTTCATCAGCATCTGAAGATGAAACAGAAGCAAAGCTCCTTCATGAAAACACAAAGAGCAAGATGAAAAGTAAGTGAAAGTGTTTATATATCTTAAATTGTTTAGGTAGTGTATATGATTGGCAAAAATTGCCACCATTTTAGATACAGAGTATATGATTGGCAAAAACTGCCACTATTAGATAAGTGTGATTATTCTTAGATAATGGAAACATTTCACCTTATACCGTATTTGCTAGAACATGTACTTTTGATGTCCCATAGGGGAAGTGGATATTTAATATGATGATTTTTTACTGTTTGTGAAGATTTGAATCAGTTATATAGTTGAGTTTCCTCTAATCACCTGCTCTATTTACAGGACTGTACTAGTTCATTAAAATTCAAAACTTCCTCTCCTGGGGAAGGCCCAGGCTTCCAGGTAAAACAATTGTTCGATATTGAATTTAAAGAGATTTTCCAAAAGGAAGTTGAGAGAGCAGTGATGGATGTAGATCCTTGGAAGAAATACATTATGTGGTGGATCACTTAAATAGATGGGTGGGGCAGAGATGAGTGAGAGAAAGATATGGGGTCCCAGTTTTAAATAACCATGTTGAAAGAATACTTGGACTTTGTACATCAGTAAGGATGAATGTTGCAAATATGTATATTAAACTTACTTTCATGCTTCTGCCACGAATGTACGTATTAAACTTACTCTCATACTTCTGCCCCAGGACCTTTTTTAATGGGGCTCCCACAGCACCCAGGAAGCCATCCACATCTACTAGCAGGGACCATAGGTCAAGAAGTGTGATGATGTATGTTTGTGTTGATAGGGTGAGTTCAGGGTAGTAAAAAGTAGGTGTTTGGTGTCTTCATTGTGAAAGCTGCATCTTAGGCGAGAGGGGTCTTGTTTTTTATTTTGAAGTTATAGAACATATTTTGTCAGTTTGTTTTTCTCTGGGGATAGGGGTATCTGAGAGTGAGTATTGATTGCTGAACCATGAGATAGAGATGAGATTTTTATTTTTGTGTTGAGTTTGGTGGAGGTGGATGGTTATGAGGTAGTTTGAGTGAGAAGAGTTTGTCTTGTAGAGATGAGATTTTTATTTTTGTGTTGAGTTTGGTGGAGGTGGATGGTTATGAGGTAGTTTGAGTGAGAAGAGTTCGTCTTGTTGCCTTAAATTGGTTGCTGAATATAGTAAGGTAGGATTGTATAGGAGTTCTTTTTTCGAGGTATTTAATGTTTATGGTTTTTAGCACCTGGTTTATAGTTTTGTTGTAGTGAATTTTCTAAAGTTCAGAATAGTTCAGATGAGTAGATAAAATGATGGTACAGGTTGTACCTCTTTAATCCAGTGCTCTGTGGCCCTGCAACTCCCATGGTCTGGCATGTTTTGAATCTGCCGCCATTAGTTTGTGGATCTGCCACCAGGGTGGTGCTATAAGTAAGTTAGCAGCACTAAGACACCAAAATCTGTTGACACTGCAGCCAAGTTAATTAACAGTACTGTTAATTTCTAATATTCAGCTATATTTTGGCCCTTTAGGATGTCGTCCAAGAGACCAGGAGGTGCAGAAGATGGTGCTAGTGCTAATAAGCATAAGCATAAATCATTATCGATGCTTGAAAATTTGGTGTTAGAGAAAATTAGATAAAGGAATTTCTATAAAGACTTTGTGTGAGTACTATGAAACTGAATCATCAACTGTGTATGACTTAATGGAACAAAAGCAGATTTTTTTATTTTTTTTGCTGAAAATGAAAGCTAGAAAAGTTTAAAGTTTCGGAAAACTTTGAAATGTGCCAGGAGTACAGAATTATAAAGTGAACTTATAAAGTGATTTAAGCTCCAACTTAATGAAGGTGTAAGCATTTTGGGGGAGGTGCTTAGCTGCGACAAAATTTGCGGATGAATTTGCACAGTTAGTGGCAGCAGAAAACTGCTCCAGAGTAAGTGTATACTACTGATGAATCTGCCCTGTATTGGCATCGTATGCCACGAAAATTCCTTGCCCAAGAATTGAAAAGTCTCCATGTAGGAGTAAGAATTCCAAAGATAGGGTAACAATTCTTGGCTGCAGCTATGCTGCAGGAACACATGAAACCAGGTTGATGGTAACTGGTAAGAGTGTCCACCCAAGGGCCTTTAAAAGAATGAAAATTCTTCCACTTATCTACTTGGGTACTAAAAAAGGGTGGATGACAACTGAACTTTTTCTTGAATGGTTTGAAAATTACTTCTTGCATAAAGCTAGAGCACCCTGTAAAGGAGCATTCACACTGTTGGGCAGTGCCCAGCAGGCATGAGTATTAAGTCCATCATCAGACACATTGTGGCAACTTTGGCAAATCAGCGGATATTCCTTGCCCATAGTTGAGCGAAATCACCAGATACTGCCCAGTGGTTTGATGCCTCGTCTGGAGCAACAGTGCTGCCAGTCACAAAAAGTTACCACTCTTTACATCATATAGTTTTCTGCACTTTGTTCTTTTTTTCTTTTTTATTCACACAGCAATCAAAATACTACACAGCACTATTTTTTTCCTTTCAACTTTGCTGCGCATGATGATACCACACTTGTGGCCTGCCAACCTCCTACTGGCTACTGTACAACTTGACTGCCCAGCCTCCTCAACAGTATGGACAACGACAAAGGCATGCCCAACAGACTTTGCTCGATGAGGGAAAAGCCTGCCGGGAACTGGCCAATATTGTGGACATGGCTTAACTCTGTTGGCCTCGATCCAAAGTGTAAATTATTTTTAATTTTAGAAAATAGTTCAGCACACCACAAAGCAGAACCTTGTTTGGAAGCATTACTGGTTGTATCATTTTGTGCTTTAAGCTCTGTTCTACCTTTGATAACACAGCAATATGTATTTGGAATGAGCTGGCAAGACTAGTGGTTGGGCTTATGTTTTCTGGCATTTTCTGTGTTCCGACAGTGGTCATGTCCCAAGGTTGCCGGATCACAGAGGTTCAACCTGTATAGGATATCAAGTGTTTTTTCTTGTCCTTCACAGTGCCAGAAAGTGTTCTGAGGGCTTTTAGTTTGCTTAGGGCCTTGTGATAATGTTTGTGATGTTGGAAGTGAATTTCATGTGTGTGCTGTGTTTGATACCTAGAATGGTTGGTGATTTGTTGAATGGGAGTGGTTGATTATTCAAGTATTATTATTCAAGAGGGAGCAGGGTGGATGTGTGCCTGTCAGGTGTTAAAAGGATGATGATGGATTTCCATGGGGATGGAGACATTATGTTTTGAGCAAGCCATTGTCCAGTGCACTGAGCTATGCTTGTGGCTCTAAACCTTTGAACCCTCGGCTGATGTATGATTCCACATCTTAAACATAGACTTCACAGCTGGTGAAAATATCACCCGTCTCAGTCATCATAAATCATCAAAGGAAGTGGAAGTGCATCATCATGGTAGATATAGTAAAAGAAACAATTTCTTATTGTATTAATGTTTATATTTTTGTTGAAAATAAAGTTAATTTTTTTGTTTTAGGTAATGTTCTGTCTTTGTAAATGATATGTAAAACAAATATGTAAATTATACTTATGGGATGTGTGAAATCACACCTGCTGAGATACCACAAGGTGCATAATTTGTTTAGGTATATGTAGCATGAAATCACACCTCAACAAAAAAAAAGGCTCCTGCATCACAATCCTGTGCTACTTCCAGTTGCAGAGAAATGCAGACTTCTCTGGAATGAGACAGTTTGTGCTACCTCCAGTAGCAGAGAAATGTAGACTCTTATCAACAAACTGCATACTCGCCCCTCTCTCCAAGACTCTTGCATTTACCTCCCTAACCACTCCATTCATAAACAAATTAAACAACCATGGGGACGTCACACACCCCTGCCATAGACCAACCTTCACTGGGAAGCATCCACTCTCCTCTTTTCCTACTTGTACACGTGGCTTGCACCCTTGATAAAAACTTCTCGCTGCTTCTAGCAGCTTACCTCCCACACGATATATTCTTACAAGACCTTCCACAAAGCATCTCTGTTAACCCTATCATATGCCTTCCCCAGATCCATAAGTGCTACATACAAATCCATCTGAAGGTGAAATCATAGTTCAGTAGTTCAGATGATTTTATTTAATAAACATGTAATTTGTTTCTGTACATGCAGCACTACATGTTTCATGGACACAATCCGCCTTATCATATGCAAACAAAAGAAGCAAATTACCGTTTCTTGATGTGTTGACAACTAGGAAATCTGATCATTTGCCCCTCAAGATCTACAGTAAGCCTACCAACTCTGAGAGCTATATTCATCATTGTTCTGTATATGATTTTTCTTTAAATATGTCTTCAGATATGTCTGTATTCAGGGAAGCAGCGATGGAATGTGCAAGAGATGCATGTGGCATGAGAAAGGTGGGAGGTGGGCAGATTAGGAAGGGTAGTGAGTGGTGGG